>NDGM011023315.1:0-14502 GCA_002564305.1 Octomys mimax
TCCTTCATTTTGAGTGTCAGGTATTTGTCCCAGCAACGAGAGAAGAGTAACTAAGACAGCAAGTCTCCGCAAGAGTCATTTTTGCCAACCCGCCATGCTTTTGTCATTCTCCCGACTTGGTGTGTCCTACTGCTGCCATCAGAACTCATCAGACAATATATTTCCAAACATCTCTCATGACCATAACACTTTTATATAGTTATAAGTCTCTTTATTCTGTTTATAATTATTTTTTTCCTAAGGCATTCTTTTTTACATTACATTGGTAGTCCTACATTCTTTTCCTTGGTTTTTAGCAGATGCCTTGGTCTGCTATTTTAGGTATATTTTTGGTCAACAGACTCTGTCCAATTTTTGCCTTTTGTCTCAATCCAAAGCACTGTCCTGAGAGAGGGGACTGTAAGCAACTCACGTTTACTATGACAAGTGACCTATCTGATTTCTTCTTGCCATCTTATTTTTTGCCTTATTATATTAGTTTTATTTCTTGAATCAATTTTCTTATTTTTGTTTTCTTTTTCTAGTAAGCTGGAAATCATATACCAATTTTCTAACTAAATGTCAAAACATGTACTTGCAATGATATAGCTAGTAAGAATACTCAGATGCGTGTATATTTACAGATCTTTGCAATATAACTGAATTTTCTACCTCACTCTACCTCTCTGATTTCAACAACTCAAACTTAACTTTAGATTTTTACTGGTTTAATTGCTCACTTCTACATTGCTAATAACAATGCTTCCCATTGCCTGAGTTTTCTTTATTCATAACATTTTTCACTTGGCTTATGTACTTCATGTGATTTTTTCCTTTAGCAATGTTGTTCAGAGACTTTCAACCCATTATTTTTCAGAAAATCACTTTCATTTGCCCATCGACATGAATGAAAATACAGAAAACCTGGAGAAATCTTGCTTAAAATTTGTAAATGCAGCCCCATCCTCCCCAGCATTTAGTCTCAAGGATTCAAACCTAGCACCAATCTGACTTGTCTGTCTTGAAAAGTAGCTGATTTTTTTTTTTTGTTTAATGTTTATCTTTGATTTTTAAAAAATTACTAAAATTCAGAAATTTTTCTAGAACACCAAAACCAAAACACCTGCTCTATGCGATGTCTTGCATATATCCACCATGAGCTTATCTTTTTTCTTAAACCGTACCCACGCTCGCCTCATTTCTCCGTGTTCCAAAAGCAACGCTCCAGCTGGTCTCTGCGCTCACTCATCCACTCTCAGCAATCTGGTTTCTTCCTCGCAGCAGCGCCGTGATGCTGCTTCCGTGGCATTTAATGGGTGTCTTCTTCTGCAGGGCAGCTTCCTCTCAGCCTCACTGAGTGCATGAAGCAGAGTTGTTTTCAAAGAGTATTCTATTTCTATTTAACGGTGGGCTATTTACTCCAGTGGCTTTTTGAAGTCACTATAGGATTGCGACGCATCCCCACACCCGCAAGTCATGCTGAACTCTGATGTTCATTGCGTGGGGGTCGGGAGGGGCACCTAGTAGGGAAAGTTTGGTCGTGGGGGAGAAGCTCATGCACGGATGAGGGTCTGTCTTGTGGGAGTGAGGCTTGTTCTCAAGAGACTGGCTTAGTCACCTGGAGAGAGGGCTGCTGGGAGTGAGGCTGTTCCAGGAGGTTTGCCTTCTCTTCCTCACTGGATTGCTTCTTCTCTCTGCCTGTAGTGATAAGCAGTACAAGTTTGGACTTCCCAAACTCAAAATCACAAGCCAATGTAAACCCCCATTTTTTTTAATAGAATACCTCAAACCCAGTATTCTGTCATAAGGACTGAAATAGACTAACACCAGGAAATATTACAAACATTGACATGTTTCAAAATAGTATGCATCTACTTAGCAAGACGTCACTACAATGATAAGAACTAGAGGCGGCACACGCCATACAAAGGTAGAGCAGGACCGCTCACAGTCAGGGTACACCACCAGCACTCTGATTTACTGCCTGCTAAAGACAAGTGATGGTGGGGTCACAGACACCCCGGGCTTCAGGATTTCCGGTGGAGATGGGAAGCTGGTCTAGTGATCTTGTGAGGGCTTGGTTTATCTTTGAATCTGTGTGACTGCATCTTTGATTATTAGTTACATTTATTTTATTTTTTTAATGTATTTAGTACAGGGTCTACAGGGTCTCACTACACAGATCGGACTCATAGCAATCCTCCTGTCTTCAGCCTCCCAAGTGCTGGGATTACAGGCATGCGCCACCAAGTCCAGTCTCAATCGTCGGCTCGGCAGGCTGGGGATTGCACCCCAGTCCGCGTCTGCCTAAACAGGTGCTTTAGTCCGTGTTAGCTCCATTTAAAGCAAAGTAGAAATTTTCCCTCAAAAGGGAAAGGAGGAGGCAGTGGTCCGTCTGGGGGTGGGGTCTTCACCCCTCCTGGGGTGCTGCTGTCGAGCTCCTTGGGCCTCACGGCAGTCTGCCCAGCGCCGGCACACCACGCACACGGATAACGGGGCGCCTTTGCAGCACACGGCCAGGCTTCCCCGAGCCGGGACGCTGCTGCGCCCTCGGGCTCGCCAGCGCCACCTGGGACTTGCCTGCTCTTCACGCTGCCCATGACACTGCCCCTGCCACTCGCGATCCCGTCAACCTACCTGCCAAGTCCTTTGTATAATTTACTTAAATTCTGTTCCTCTCCAGAACTCTCACGAGCGCAGTAACACCCGCGCAGGAGCCAGGCGTTGGGGCAGGGACGGCTGGCAGGGGAGTGGGCTGCCGGGGGCGGCAGCGCGTACCTCCTCGGTGGGTGCCGCGGACGGAGCCCAGGGAAGCCTGCACCAAAGCCCACGTGTGACCTCTGAGCCACATCCCCGCGTGGAACCTGCCCTGTGGACAAGAACCCACACACAGCACGGCCAGGGCCCCTGGAATCTGTTCTTTGGGACGCTTTTTCAAGCCTTTTTTTTTTCACCCTAACACTGGGTTAAACTAATTGATCACAATATAAATGGAACATCATCAGCAACAATTTATTAAGAAAAAATATTTCAATATGTACCTACCTATCTACTGTGAGAATAAACTTTCCAGTGTCAAATAAAATAAGAAAACAGACATGTTTATGAATCAGTGGAATAAAATTACGATCAAACCCAAAACCCAGCATATGATATCCCTAGAACCCTAGCAGTCTTCTTTTTACAAAGTTAATCAGAAAGAGCCCCCATGGTTAGCCTTATAAATTCCTCATTAGTTCCTGCATGGTATTTCTTTTTAACCAATAGCTAAGTGTACATGTAAAAATATTATTTTGAATTTTAAAGGTTCACTCTTCCCTTTCTCCTTAGGTTATTTTACTCAAAGATGAAAAGTAAAATTTCTGAGTTGTTTAACTACATTATTAGACAGAGAATTTAAAAATGGCTATCCTTCATAGCACATGCCCATATTCCAAATGTATCACTCTATTATAAATAGCCCCAAGAATGACAGATTTTATAATGTGGGGCTTCCTGGGCTGCCATCCACCAGCTGATGTAAAAGTTAGTATAATGAAAATGTCAAGGAACAGCATTACATTTAGAAATGATGAAAAAATAAAAAAAATAGCTATCACTCATCCTTAATGCCTGCCAAATAAAAATCTGAAATATAGTCACGGGTCATCAGATGTACAAGCAGTGACACACGCTGAAAAGCGGTGCGTGAGGACCGACAGAGTCTGCGGTTCTCCAGGTAGCTGGTCACACGTGCCCGTACTGACCCTGCCCTAAACAGCAACACCTTGACCCATTTCACACTAACAGCTGGAATAGCAGGCCTTCTGCATTCTGAGTTACTCTAATATGTAATTTAAAAAAAAAAAAAAACTTGGGTATCCTACATTGAGGTTGGGATTTGAAATTTATGTGTCTATTTTACATAACACTCAACCCATTAAAAATGTCACCGTCATGTAAATTTAAGTCCTTCTTCCCCTCTGTCCTAAGACTGACAGGTTCTCCTAGGAGGGCCAACCAGGGGTTGAGCTCCCATCATCCAAAGAGCAATGATGGGGAAACCACGTTGTATGTGAGTTTCAAGAGAAGTAAGTAGCTGGGTCACCCCTTGTGAGATAACAGGACTAAGCAATGTCCACCCTGCCAGCATGAGGACAGCTCTGAGGACTAGGGCTCAGGGCTGAGGGAGAGCACCGACTGAAGGAGACAAAGTGACAGGTCATCCTATGGAGTGGGGACACAGCTTTCATCCAGGCCCACTGGAAGGCCACCTATTTCCACCCGTACAACAGGGCTGGACGCAGACTTGTGAAGCTAGAACCTATGTACAAGCTGCAACCACTATGTACACATCGTGTCAAAGGAGAAACCAATCCAGAGGGGAAAGCCCAGGAATGCGGGGAGTGGAGGAGGGGACAGCAGTTGTGTTGACTGGAAAACTCAGAGTGCATGCCTATGTCAGAGTTAGGGAGGAGGCACAGAGCCTCATGGAGACACAAGTGATGTCCAGGCCCGGGAGGGGTTGGGTAATATAGGCCCTGATGTTCCAAAATCCAAGTGATAACAAGAAAACAATTTAAGAGAAAGCAACTAGAACTAAGCTTTCAGGTAATCTCAGGACCACAGAACAAAGGGAGAGATGACGTCTTTCTCTCTCAGAGTTAAGTTAGAGGCACCAACTGCTTCCACCATGGAGAGGTGTCTCTTTTCTAGGCCTGCTTCACCTACCCTTGTCAGTCTTAGTTCACATGCCGTCAGTTAAGGGAGGTCTTCAACGAGCCCTCAATCCAAAGCTGAGTCCTGGCCCTCTCTATGACATTATAGTTCTATGTCCTCTTCATCTCCAAGTAAATGTCTCACTTATTGTCTGTCTTCTCCAATCTAGATTGTACACTCAGTCAAAGGCCTGGCCCATTTTGTTCAAAGATGCTAGCCAGCATGGCGCTGACACCCAGCGGACATTAGGAGTGTTATGAAAGGATGGACAAGTGGGCAAGTGGGTAGGCTGGTGGATGGATGGCCAGAAGGATGGATGGATAGATGGATGGATGAATGCATAGACAGAATGTGGAGAAAGGGAAGAAGAAAGAGAAGGGAAGGGTCAGGGAGGGGAGGGGAGGGGAAGACAAGGGAAAGAAAGGGAAAGGAAGGGGAGGGGGAGAGGAGAGGAGGAAGGGGAGGGAAGGGGAGGAAAGGGGAGGAGAGGGAAGGGGAGGGGAGGGGAGGGTTAAAATAAAAGGCTAGTGACTCTGATTCTTGGGTACACTCAAAAGAAGGAAGCAGAAAGTGAAATGGGTCACCTATTGCAACTGTGCTAAGGGTCCTCAGAGTCCGTGCATTCCAGCCCACAGGGGGCCACCCTGCTAATGTCCTTCCAGTAACCCCTTCTGGCAGAAGTCAGCCAAAGTTGGCTTTTGCTGCCTGCTCCCAAATGCAGCCTTCTCCAGGAATGCTGGTACTGACTGTGTGCCAACACTGTCTTTCAGGCTTTACATCCATGCACCAGGCTTGCCTCATCCTCACAAGGACCTGGATGAAGGAGATACTATTGTATCCAATACGCTAAAGAAGACACAACAGGGGTGCTTAGGGCCACATCAGCAAACCTGAGGAAAACGCTGCTGGTAGAAACCAGGGAACCAAGGGTTGGACCCAGGCTTTTGAGCTCCAGCATCAATTTTGTGAAGTACTATATACTTCTCCTTCCTGCTAGGTCCCTGCAGGTATAGCTTCTCGGAGACACATAAAGAATTCCACGTAGCTTATGCTTTTCATGAATCTAATTTTTATGAAACAGGTCTACATAGAGTGGGATTCTCCTGTGACATCATGAATCCTTTGCCAGAGAATCATGGCAAAGGATTTTGAATCATTCTCTAACAATAAAGTTGTACAGCTTGCACCAGAGAGATCTTACAGGCATGCTTTTAAACAAAAACACAACCCACATACTAAAAGTTGTTGTATAGAACATCTGAAAATTGAGACAACCTATAGAACCATTTTTTAAAATTTTATTTGTATTGAGAAACAAATATGAATGAGATAGTTTCAGAGCTGATTAACAGGACAGTTTTGATAATCAATACACTGTACATTGTTATCTTCTTAGTTAGAACCATTTTTGTTCTAATTAGTTTTAGACCAAGCAATGGTAAACTCATTAGTTTGATGATAACCTTATAATCCCCAGCACCCACAGGGACAGAACATATAGAACACAGCCTAAGAGACATGGTAAACAAATTAAAAAGGAAATGAAATCTCCCAAGCCTATTTACACACACACACACACACACGGAATTGAAATTACAATTTTTATAAGGGCAAGGAGTGGGAGGAGGAAGCAAAGAGAACAAACCATTTGCCTCTCATTCTGGGTCTACTAATTCTCATTTTCTATTCTCCAAATTAATGAAATGAACATATGATGACTCTGATTAGGAAGTCTGAAATAATGGAAATCTGAAGTGCGTTTGCATTTTCTTTCAATGTGAACAGGCTATTTTGATAATCAGAAAACCCATGCCAAATTGCCCTCGACTTTACCCTTTGTTGGTCTGAAATGGCTCTCTGGTCACAATACTGCTCACTGCACAGCACTCATCTGCAAACGGGTAGCGAACAGGAGCATGCGACAAGGGAGGTTAGTGGCAGCCTCCCTCAACCTGTCAGCCCGAACGCTGATGTAAAGCATTTCTGTCCATTCTGGCTATGCTGAATGTTCCTGTTGGTAGCACTTTCTACAATCAGAATAAATTCTTCCTGTGGCTCCGCCTGGGCCATGCCATCCCAGCCTCCAGCACCAAGGTCAGCCTTGGCTCTCTGCGTACCCCGAGCACCCACATCACATTTGAGCACCTGCGCATGCTTTCCATGGTTTGGGGACCGCTCCTCTGTCCTGTGCAGAATGCTCACCATGGGGTCTCCTACCTTGGAACCCCTCTGATGGATGAACAGATGGAGGGACAGAATATGGAGAGAGGGAAAGGAAAAGGGAAGCGATGGGGTAAAATACCCCTGTACAGTAAGCCTAATTTACCTAGCTTTAACTTCGTTGGAGCTCATCCTCTCCTCCAAAGAGGCTAGTGACTCTAAATCTGGGGTACGCACAAAAGAAAGAAAGGGAAAGCGAAATGGGTCACCCACACCCACTGGAACTGCGCCAAGGGTCCTAGGTGTGCTTCACCACAGCCAGCTTAGGTTATGTCTTCATTGCAGAGAGTAATCAGAACCTAATACAGGAGGCCCTAGTTTATGATGGCTCCACTTGGAATTTTCTGACTTAATGGCAGTGCAAAAGCCATGTGGATTCAGAAGAAATTATGCTTTGAATTTTGAATTGTGATCTTTCCCAGGCCAGTACTTTGCGGTAGGAAGCTCTCTTGCTACTTGGGCAGCTACAGTAGCAAACTGTAGCTCCTGATCCTGATCAGAGGCACGAGCTCTAGGGGAAGTACCTGACATCCCAAATCGGGCGGCGCTGCTCAACATGATGCCATGTAGGTTAGTGGGACTGAATGCATTTCCAACTTAGGATATTTTCAGCATAGGATGGGCTTATGGGAATGTGACCCCCAATCTCAACTCAAGGACCATGTGAAATACCTCAAGAGGAAAACAGATCCCCCTTTCTCTCTAAACTAATGTCTTAAGGAGCCAAAGGTGTGGCTCAGGGGCAGTAAGCTTGCCTAGCATGTGTGAAGCCCTGGGTTCATCCCTAGCATTGCAAGTAACCGTAACATAAGCAAATTGATGATGAAAAATCTCCTTTGCATTTACTAGCCCCAAACTGCAAGGACAAATGTACCTACATTTCCTTGTACGGCTACTCACATTAGTTCACATATCCACAAGGGAAAACCTCACTTATTTAATAGTATATATTTTTATTCTCCATCACAAAAGTAGTTTAAAATGCACTATTTCAAGCCAAGATGAAATTAATTCCCAGAGAGTCCTCCTTTATCTAAATTCCACTCATGAGGACCTCTGGGAATTCCCCACCAGGGGTTCCAAGGACTGGCTCTGAGAAGCTGATTGAGATTCTGGACAAAAGAATCGTGAGACCCCTTCTCTTCCACTGTCTGTCTCTTGAGGGTCAACCTTGGAAAGATTGAAGGGTCCTGAAGAGGAAACCTTGGGGACTCTCCCTTGACGAAGCCCCAGTGGTCTTTCGGGCTACACTGTGGACGTTCTCCTAACCTAGTGTCAATACCCCCACCCTTCATAACCCAAAGCAACTCATTTATGTAATGACTCGGTGCACTCACCCTTCAAGGTGGCCCCCCACCCTGGTATGTGTAGTGCTTGAAGACTTATTATTATCTGGCATTGTGTTGAAGATGTATTCATTTACTCTGCCTCTCCCAGAGAATAAGACTATCTAGGAATAGTAAAATCCATTTGATGAAAAAAGAAGGCCAAGGAGATAGCTCAGCTGCTTAAGTGCCTGCCTGGCAAATGAAAGTTGCTGAGTTCAATCCCTGGTACAAAAAAGAAAAAAAAAAAAAAAAAAAAAAACCAAGGAGGTTACTATAGCTCTAGTTGGCATGTCATTTGAGCACATGTATTGGTTTTGAAAAATTCAAGAATTCTGTGAAGTCTTTCAAAGGGAGTCAAAATCTTCTCTGATTACAGAATTCAGCAATCTATGAATGAGTCTCTACCATTTCATTGTTTCTGTTTTGGAAAAGACTGTAGACCTGTGATAGGTCTGGCATTCATTAAGTCTTATGAAAAGCTGTGTTTCCCAGGTGCATGGGTCCACATTGTACATCCTGGCCTCCCCAAGCAAGCCTTGCATTGGAAGGTTTAAGATTACTGGATATTTATGTGCTTAAAGCCACATTCTCGCCTTTCATCAACACCTGTTCACCTGCTCAAGGTACTGCACTAATTCACAGTTGTGCATCATTATCGTAAATAAAACCCAAAGTCCCCGACAGGCTCACACACTACAAATTACAGAATACTCAATTGCACAAAAGGCACATCCATGCATTGCCAGGTAAGCAGCTAGGAAGAAAAACATCTGAACCTGAAGCTGACATAAGCACACTGCCTGAATTAAACCTTGTAGCTCTTTACATGTTTCTAAAGCTGAGACCATTAATGCAAAGCAAGGTGGTCACCAAGTTCTCAGGTTTGAGAAACAATGTCTTAGAATTTTTATATTACAAATTAATCTTTTGAGATGGAATTCTCGTTGAGCCACAAGAAAGCATGACAGATGTGGCCCAAGTGTTAGGTGGACTCTAAGACCCAAAATGGGAACTCTTGCTCCCAGAAAGCTCTGCTGTGACCAAGGATAAGAAACTGCCCAGCCTCTTATTTACTTCCCTCACTGTGGAGACAAAACACCTGACATGTAAAGTTAAAGGAGGACAAGTTTATTTAGTTCCCAATGTGGAGAACTGTCCATCGTCGGCTGGCTCCAAGGCAGGGTGGCATGGCAGAGGGACTGAGGAAGAGAAGCAGTCCATACAGGCAGGCAGGCGAGATCCTACCAGCCCTCTTTGTGCCCCTTATGTTGCACGCAAGCTGCCTGCCTTAGAGCAGGTGGAGCACTCACACCCTTAATCCTAGTCAGACCAATCAGTGCACTGATTCATCAATCACATATTCTGGAACCAGCACCACACACGGTAGATCTAGCACCCCCTCTGAAAAGCGCCCCTATGACTGCATGAGGCTCAGGGGAGCCATCTAAATACACCCACGACACCCAGTAAGCCTTGTTCCCTGAAGTCATTTCAAAGGTATAGAAATTTCACATTCTTCCACACTGGCTTCTTCCCTGTCATTCTGAGGTTGTTCCCTTACTTCCTGCTTTGCTTGACAAACATGCATTTCTGCCTTTTGATAAATTTCCACTTGTTTTCTTCTTTAGGAAAACTGCCTTTGTCTCACAATTGTGATCTTTTGTTTTCAGTTCTGTAGATTAAACCCAGGGCCTTCACACTGAGCTGTATCTCCAGCCTTTTAAATTTGTTTTTAAAACAGCCTTTTGCTAAATTGTCCAGGCTAGGCTCAAACTTCAGATCCTTCTACCTCTGCCTCCCAGAGTGCTGAGATTACAGAACTGTTTCATCATTCCTGGCTTGGCATTTGGGTTTCTAAGCCCTCAAACATGTGAGATCAGAGACAACTAGCTCCTCTGTGTTTCCCATTCAGGTCTGTAGTGGGCATGAGCCAACCAGTCCTCAAGCCCTAGAGAAAGGCATGCAGATGCTCCTCCACTTACAATAGGCTAAATCCTCATAAACCATCAGAAGTTGAAAATGCATTTCATGTGCCAAAAGCAGGAGACACATGGGATGGAGAGATGGCTCAGTTGTCTAAAGCACCTACTTAGAACAAGCTTGGCAAAGCACAAGGACCACGGTTCGATCCCCCAGCATCACATGCCAGCCAGCTGCACCCCCTGATGGGCTGAGCTGGCCACACACACACACACTAATAAATGTTAAAATTAAAAATAACAAAAGCAGGAGACACAGACATACATTTTGTAGACACAATGGGAAGACAAAAACATATATATATATATATATATGCAACAGCACATCTTAAGAGGGTTGATCATATTCCCTACTGATCTCATAGCTAACTAGAAGCCACAGCTCTGTGTACTGAACATGTGTATTTGGCCCAGGGGGAAAAAAAATCACAATTTGAAGGGCAGTGTCTACTGAATGCATACCACTCTGACACTATCTTCAAGTTAGAATGTGGGATGTTGAACCACTGCAAGTTGGAGGCCTCCTACCTGAAATACAAATTTCCAAAGGAGGAGGCCCTCATGTCTACCAGGTACTCCCAGGGTTAAGAAGCAGGGGCCAGGTTTTGCCATCCCAGGTGACACATGAAATAAGTTTTCAGCACTATGTTTATTAATATTTTGGGTAAAAAAATACCCCAGCCATCAAAACATTTTTGTAGCATAACTTCAGAAACTGTTCTTTGATTCTATCCAAATCTTATGGGAATAGAGGCCACGATCATAAAAATCTGTCCCTTGGCTTCCTGCAAGACAATGTTGCCAGGAATTTATACCCTGAATGTTCTCTCACCGTGAGTGACAGCAAGTACCACATCCAGGTGAGCGGCTTGTCTAAATTTGCTCTGCAGTTTCTAGATTTTAGCACCTGAAGATCTCCATCCTGGGAACCACTTTGGTCCTGGTTACTCACCTTAATTTTATCATACATGACAGGAGAGCAAATGTATGGAGTACCCTGGACCCTTTGCTACTGTCAAGAGAGTTAATGTACAGGCGTAGGGAGGCCAACAGCTAGATCTGTGAGCCATCTAGGAAGAACCCTGATGTCCATGGATCCAACCTGGCTGGTTATTCCTTCCATAGAGTGAGAGCACAGGAAATCACCACCACGCACTTAGGCAGGAGTTTGGACGTCACAGATGTCATCATTAGTCACTTTCTGCGCAGTCAGGAGTCATATTGTAAAACACCTGCCACACAATTGGAGAAGAGAAGTGCAGCCGTTTGATTCTTTCTAACATACTCACATTTCATTCATGTGGCAATGATGCTCTACTGCTTTTGTCTGTGTGCGTGTGCAGAGCCAAAGTCCTAGTGCTGAGGCAGAGCTTGGCCCCGCCTCCAAGGATGCCGGCTTCCTCACAGGAACAGGCCTACCTACCCGTCCCTTGCATCAACCTTTTTTTAATTTTAGGACGAGTTCTATTTTTCAAAGATGACCTTTTGCCTTCAAACATAAACTGACCAAAGTGGTATAGTTTAGTAGGGATTTATCAGTCCATATTTTTAACAACTGGGGCTGTGTGTATAGCTCAGTCATAGAGCACTTGTTTAAAATATGTGTTCAGTCAAGAAAGCTTAAATTGTTTTTAAACTTTACATTCTGTTTACTAGCTCTCTTAAACCAGGGCCCAGGAAGATGTTCTTGGCTTGTCTTGCTGCTACGCAGAGTGTAGCATCCACGCAAGAGGCCAAGAGGAAATGAACACATTTGAAAGAGTTGGTGGTTCTTTGTAATACATAATGACTTCTCAAATCTGCACTAGACTATAAAGCACCTTCTGTCAGGTCCATAAGTCAAAGGCTGATATTGCTACCAAAAAACTCATAATGATATTATTCTTCTTCAATTAATTCTAAAGTGTAAAAGTTAAATAAGTAAATATCTAAATTACTAAAACTAAGATGATTATTTGGATTCAAAGAAGAGACTGGTAACCAGATGTAAAAATGAAAATAAATATACAAATGCAAATGATGATTCTAAAATGCTGTTGGTGTAACACAGGCCTATTTTAACAGGAGCTGAATATTTCACATAATAACCCATCTTCAGTTTCCATTACTATTCACAATTCTGCAACTAGACTTCGAGTTTGGGTGATAATAAAATCAACCCTCTCCACTCAATCTTGATTATCACTCATCAGGGTCATGTTTGCACTTCTCTTGTCGATTGTAATCATTTATTTGAACCAGTGTCTCGGCAGTTCATTAGCTTTTCATTAGTGCCTGTAGGTTGGATAAAATGTGCTTGAATTTCCAAAGTAAATGCAAATCTCACTGGTAATGCAGCAAAGGCACGAATTCCTGGAATAGTTGCCAGGAAGACAGCTCTAGTCAAGATCTCGGCTCTTGAGAGAGACAAGTGGTGTCCTTCAGAAGGGCAGAAACTCATCCTCTCCTTGAGTCACGCCCATCAATTCTAAAAGCCCTTGGTGGCCTCAGTTGTCAGGTTTTTCTTGAACCTGCCCCTGCATGAAAATGTGTTAAGCTACTCAAACGCAAACAAGCAGAGTGAGTCAAAAAAATGCAACATAAATTTAAAAAGCCAAATATCATATAGCCATTCAGGCACCAGGACCCTACTGTGGAGACATGCCTCAGTGGTTCTGGCCCCCAACATAACAGACCTGGATCCAAACTTGCAGCCTGACCCTGCATAGCTCTACAGACTTGCACATAACAAGTTGAAGTTGGTGAGTTTATCCTCAAAGTGGGGAAAGAAATACACACCCCTGAGGTTGCAGCCCCAAAATAATGAAAAGGAAACACAGTCTTGCTCCACACGAAGTAGGTCTCCAAGAATGACAGCTTTTATAAAGGTCATAGCAAGAGGAAAGTGGGATTGGAGGACTGTAATGCCTGCCATGAGGCAGAGAAACAGGTCACACACGAGCAGGCAACCAGACACCTACCACGTGGGATGCTCCACAGGGCAACTGACCCTGACTCTTCAATAAGTCTTGGTTATCAAAATAAAAAAATGGCCAAGCAAAGAATTAAGATGTGCTGTGTACACGTTCCTCATGATGAACATAGCTGTTATGTACTGTCAACATGTACCAACAAACATAAAAATGATAATAAAATTTTAAAATGAAGGCCTTCATTAGGTTAAAGGATACTGAATGGAGCCCAGTTTCTTGTAAACAACAAGCAAGAGGGAAAGTGACTCTTCTGATGTTGGCTTAGAGTCGCAACTATCACTATGAAACCATTCGTGCTTAGCTTCAGACAGACAAACAGGGCTGGGGAGACAGCTTGGTGGCCTGCCTAGTAAGCACAAGGACCTGGCTTTGATCTCCAGTACCACATGCCATGCTAGCCCCAGAACCAGAAGCAGGCGTGGTGGTACACTCCTGTAATCCCAGAGCTGGGGAGGCTGAAACAGGAGGATCACGAGGAGTCCCAGCTGTGCAGTGAGACTCTGCACCAAATAAATAAATAAATAAAGACTTTTTTTTAGAAACAGGATAGGCTTTCCTATTTCCAGCTGCGCAGAGGCAGCTCGTGCGTCTGGGACACCCCAAAGTTCGGACTTTTCTTTGCACACCCAAGGCCAGACCCCAGCAGCTCTGCAGCTGTCATATGCCACAGAATGAATATATTGAATTATACCATAAATGCTATGGGTACCACTTGGATTAACATGAGAAAAAGAGAAAGAAGAAAAGTCGAGAGGCTCATGAACATTCAAAAGAAGGCAAAAAAAAAAAAAAAAGGTTGGCCTGAAGGCTAAGCTCTACCACAAATAGCATCATGTGGAGAAATTACAAATGAAGAAGACTATCAAGACGCATGAAAAGAGAAACACCAAACAAAAGAATGATGAAGAGACTCCACAAGGAGCAGGACCTGCCTACCTGCTGGACAGAGAGGGACAGTCTCGTGCAAAAGTACTTTCCAACGTGATTAAACAAAATGAAAAGAAAAGGCAGGAAAATGGGAATTTCCTCTGCCCAGAGATCGTGCCCAGGGAGAAACGGAGTATTAAAAGTTATTTGAAGTGGAAAGAGAAAAAAGAAGGCATGGAAAAGGATGGTTACTAAAGTCTGCTTTGTTGGAGATGGCTTTCCAAGAAAACCATCTAAATATGAAAGATTCATTGGTCAATGGGCTTACATTTTAAGAAGGCCCATATAACACATCATGAACTGAAAGCCACCTTTTGCCTGCCAATACCTGGTGTAAAAAAGAATCCTTCATTGCCACTGTATACAACTTTGGGTATTATTACCAAAGGAACAGTGATT
>NDGM011023333.1:0-12989 GCA_002564305.1 Octomys mimax
TGAGGCTGACTGCTTTGTTGAAGCAGCCACTTAAAGAACTGAGCTAAGGGGCAGGCCCCCTATATTCGTTTTTTGAGACAGTGTCTGCTATGCAGTTCAGGCTGGCCTTGTACATACTTTTTGTAGCCCCCAGGCTGCTCTCAAAATCACAGCAATCCTCCTGTCTCAACCTCCCAAGTCCTGGTTCTGGGCCCCATAGAGTATGCACGACCTGGAATCAAATTCAGGTCCTTGTGTTTGCCAGGTCAGTGCTCATGCCTCTGAGCTATCTCCCCAGCCCCAGACACATTCTCTTAAGCTAACCCTTTCTTATTCAGATCTACATTGTAGTTAACTAGTCTACCCTTATCAACTTGACAAATAGACACAATTTCTTAAGCCATACTTAGTCTCCAGATACAACAGCAAGTTCATAATTATGCCTAACATGGTACAATTATCCTGTAGAAATATGGAAGTGCACTGATTCCCTCCCCAAAATAGAAGGAAAAGGTTTTCTTTTGGTGGTGCTCATGCCTGCCATTTCATTACTTAAACATTATACTATAGGCTTAACAATACAAAAGAACCAATACTAAGTCTACTGACATTATCAAAGAAAATAAACATGCCTGCTTAATATATGTGTAGATATGCACAAAAATATTAACAAAATAGGAAACAGCAATTATAATTATAATCCTTGTTTCTATAACTGGTCACATGGCTATAGTTGGTGTTTATTCATTTATTTTTGTATTTTTTAGGGAAGGGTCTACAGGGTGTTCAGGGTTTCACTACTAGATCAGACTTGTAGTGATTCACCTGCTTACAGCCTCCTAAGAGCTGGGATTACAGGTGTGCACCACCACACCCAGTCTCAATTGCCATCTCAGCGTACCCCAGGGGCAGGGCCGGCACAGCAGTCCCAGGGATCAAACCCTTGGCCCCTGGGCCTGCATTCAGGCGTTTTAATCTGCTGAGCTATTTGGCCGGCCTCTGTAGTTGGTATTTATGGCTTCTACTACCCATTCTATATTCCCTTGGCCTTCAGCAAGCACCTCAGTGGGTATTGGGTTTTTTCCTAGTGGTGAGACCCATAGCTTCATTTTTGAAGGTTCTGGGCCATTTGTCATCCTGCCTAATTGGGTTGGTATAGGTCAACTGGGTTTCCCATTGACCTTAAAACATGGCATGCCAAGGGATCTTCTACACTCAAAGTATATCTTTTCTTTCCTTCATTGAGGAATAGCAATCCATTTTTCCCTGATAGTCTGGGTCAATCACCTTGCCAACACTATAAATCCCTTTTTTAGTTTCCTTTCTCTGAAATTAAGCCTTCAAGGCCAACAGAGCATAAGGCTGCAGGAATAGGAAACAAAAATTTGCTAATGGATCACTATGAGTTGCAGTGAGTGGTACCATTCCCATCTCCATCCCTTGATTCCTAGACCCATGAATCCTGGCTATGGAAGACCCAGACCATAGAGTGGATGCTGATTCATAGTATATAGAGTCTTTGAAGAACCTTACCCCATCCCTAAAAGGTGCACCCAGCTGGTGCTATATCTTCAAAAGGCCATTCTGCCTTTCTACCAATTCCGCTGCTTCGGGGCAATGAGGAATATGGTAATGACAGTGAATTCCATGAGCGTGAGCCCATTGCCTCACTTCTTTAGCTATGAAATATGTTCCTAGATCAGAATCAATGTTATGTGGAATACCATGTGTAGTGGTTGATACATTGTGTCAATTTGAAAAGTTTAGAAGTTTCATTCAGCAAGGAGACAGGGTTCTTATTTTGTAAACATTCTCATCCTGTACAAGAGGAGAGCATGGACAATGTATGAGTTCTACACTCTCTACCCCCAGGGTAGCCTGCTTATAATACAAGGAAAGGAGAAAGGCAGTTGCTGTGGCTCTCCACTTTGCTCTTTGCTGTTTTCCACCACCAGGAACACTGCTGCTCTCTGTGATGCACCACTCTGCCTTGCAGCCAGCTGAGTAGGGACTGAATCCTCCACTAACTGTGAGCTGAATAAACCTTTCTTTAAAAAAAAATAAATAAATAAAATTATTTATTTATTTACTTATTTGGTACAGGGTCTCACTATGCAGCTTGGACTCCTAGTGATTCTCCTGTCTCAACCTCCCCAGTGCTGGGATTAGAGGTGTGTACCACCACACCCGGTTTCGGGAGCCAGCATGGGGCCAGCACAGCATATGGTACCAGGGAATGAACCCTGGTCCAGTGGCAGGCACTTAGCCACAGAGCTATCTCCTCAGCAAATTAACTTTTCCTTCCTTAATTTTAGATGTTAGGTATTTTGTCCCAGCAATGAGTAAAATCACAATAGCTAAGGCATTCTGTAAATCTACAGACGATAGCTTTACATTATATATGGGGAAGGCAAACCCATACCCAGAATAAGTGTCTATGCCAGTAAAGACAAAGCACTACCCTTTTCATGATCAAAGTGGCCCAACATAATTAATCTACCACTAGGAAACAGGCTCATGATCCCAGGGAATGGTGTCACATCAAGGACTTAGTGTTGGTTTCTGCTGCTGGCTTACTGGGCATTCAGCAGTGACTGCAGGCAGAGAAGCATTGGTGAGTAGAAGTCCAGGCTGCTGAGCCCATGCATAGCATCTGCCCATACCATAGGGTCACTTCATTCATGAGCCCTTTGGGCAACGACAGAGCTGAAGAAAAGGTAGACTGCTACCTACAGAATGGGTCATTATAGCCACTTGATTATGTTAGTCTTTTCTGTGGAGGTCACTTTATGGTGAGCATTTACATGGGACACAAATCTTTCTATCCTTTGCCCATATGAAGATGTTTATCCATATACCTCTTCCTGCATATCTTTGTCACCAATTTTCCAGTCATGTTCTTTCCAAGGCCATTCAGTTAGACCATTTGCTACAGACCATAATGCAGTACACAGTCACACATTTGGCCATTTTTCTTCCAGGCAAAATGTATGACAAGGGCACTGCCCAAAGTTCTGAATACTGTGAAGATTTTCCTTCACCACTGGCCTTCAGGGATGTCCTGAAGGGGGATGTAGTGCTACAGCTGTCCACTTCTGGGTGGTACCCGCATAGCATGCAGAGCCATCTGTAAGCCAGGCCCTAATCTTCTATTCCTCTGGCAGTTGTTCATATTGTACATTCCATAAGGGGCCATGATTTTCTGTTACTATAATTTGAGGTAGGTTTCTGTTCATTTGCCTTTACATTTTTCCAATTATATAAATCTAGTAAAAATGTAGTAGGCTTTCTATTTATTTGACTTTTGGGAACACTGGTTAATCTGCCAATGCCATAGGTCCACACATATCAGCCCATTCCAATCATTGCTCTGCTGCTGCTGCCCACTACAATAAGTACATGCACTATGTCTCTTGTGGTTGAGTGCTGCCACTTGCCTCCTGCCACTCTGGGATTCAATTGAACCCACTGCCCTCAAGTTTCCCAGTTGAGTAACCACTGTCCCTACTAAAAGGTCTGACATACAGGCAATGAAAGGGCTCTTCACGAAACTTAAGGTATTAGTGAAGAAGGTTACATTTTCTAGATCAGCTTAGTGTGAGGCATTAGATTTAACATGGCAAATCCAATCCATCATTCTCATTCCCCTGAGCCTTTGAATCCTTCCATCAAAAATCAACCATGAAATACCAAGCATATCTCACTCACATTGGGTCATACTTCTGTCAATTAGTTGAAGAAACTATTAACATTTTTTATATCACTCTACAGGCTGCAAAATTAAATTCAGAACCTCTGCTTCATAGGCTTGTATCAATAAACTCAGCCTGATTCAAGTACATTGTTTTGTCACCATTATCCCATGCTCTTAAAATCCATTTGCTTATAAGTGCTAGAAAACTCTCATAAGTTCTTTAGGAGCATATCAGACCTTTTCATGGTTAACACTGCATACCTCTCACCTATAGGAGCCTTCTTGAATTTGATCCTGGTTTTAGGCCTAAAAGCAAAAGTGTGTGATGAGGGTGGGTCCAGGAGAGTGTCAGCATTGTCATGCTTGCTAACTGCACCAGGCAACAAGGGATATTTCCTCAAGTATAGAAGGAAAGGCCAACACCACATGGGTTGTGGGTGGGTATGTGGGTGCGGAAATCTCCTGGTAAAATAATCTCATTAGGATTTAGGAGCTCAGTCTCCTTAGCCTATTCAGCATCATCCCAAACATCTCTATCCCACTTTACAGGACTCCATTCTATTTTTTTTTCCATTCTTTTCTTTTCTTAAGTTTTTGGGTTTTTTGTTTGTTTGTTTGTTTGCAGAACCAGGGTTTGAATTCAGAACCTTGCATTTGCCAGGGAAGCGCTTATTCTACTGAGCCATCTCCCCAGCCCTTCTTTTCTTTTTTAAAGAGCAGAATATACTTATTGGGGAAAAGAAAGTTTCTGTCCTAGAGAGGAACAAAAGAGGACTTGAGTGGGTTGCCAAAGAATCTGCCTTTTCTGGAGATTTTTATAAAAGAAAACTATGAGGTGAGGTACGTCTAAGGTGAGAAACATGGGAACTTGCTATATGGGCATGAGGTGAGATGAAACTACAGTCAAAGAGTAAGATTATAAGCATAATTTCTCAGGTAAAATTGATTAAATCAGGATCAAATGGGGACACCAGTCACCAGCAAGAAGGCCTGAATACAGAACAGGGGCTTTTCCAGTAGGGGTTGGGTTAGTGACTCTTCTTGGTTGTTTTAAGGTGATTAACATCTAAACAGTGTATCAATCTCTGATGCCCAACCCTAGGGAGCTATGTGGCTGCATTTGTTTAATCTTTTGTCTTGAGGCCTGGCCCATAGCGAGAATGCCTGTCTTTCCTGTAGTTGCAAGGTATCTTGTCTTCCATACTGTTCCCTTGAGGGCCCAGCCCTGTCTGACTGCCTATAATATTTCTATCTAACTCAGCTACCTGAAACATTCCCATCTCTGAAGAAGTAACTCTAACTGCCATGACAGAATAATGGGCCATGACCACTCTGGCTTCTTCAGACTGAAAAGGGTCATAGTTGTTGGTCGGCAATCAGAGATACTGTCTAGAGGTTCTATCTAAAGGCCCTCAATAGACATTAGGTATTCTCATCTTGGGTAGGAGTATAGCTTTAAGTCTGGAGGAGACAAAGCCAAACAATTAAGTATTGCATGGCTCAAATAAGAACATCAACGGGACAATTATGAATATAGTGAACAAAGATTTACACCAAGAGGAAATAGTAATGACTTTTTTTCCCCCCAGTACTGGGAATTGAACTCACAATCTCACGCTTGCAAGGCAGGCACTATGCCGGAGGCAGGCACTCTAGTAATAACTTTTTATGAAGAGAATAAAGGTAAGGTCTAGGGAAATTTTGAGTTTGGTCTGTTATTTAATATCTTCAACAGCCACTGAGATATTAGCAGAAAGGTCAGGAATATACATAGAACACTTAGTTTCCCCCTGTGCTGCTGTTAGAATATCTAATGCCAACTGATTTTTTTTTTTCCAGAACTGGGGATTGAACTCAGGCCCTTGCGCTTACCAGGGAAGTGCTTATTCCACTGAGCCATCTCCCTGGCCCCACCATCTGATTTTGGAGGATAGCCTGTTTTACTTTTTTATTTAGGAGAGAGAGACCAGTAGTGGTATCACTTAAAACCCACTGAGTATAGTTAGTTAAGGTCTTGATATGTGTCACATAACCTTTTCTCTAGATAAGATCTGGTGGATCTCAGTAAAATAAATCTAAAAGTAATCTATCATATTTGTTATCAGTTTTACCTGTATAATTTCCTGGGGTCTGGCATCCTCTAGGCAAGAACAAATTTTCCGAGAAATTAGAGCATGTATAATCAAAGCATGAGCATTAGATCTAACAGGTAAGTTTAGAAATGTTTTAAGAGATAGCGATTGTAACCGCTGGCTCTTAAACCACTTTATTGATGGAGTCTAACATTTTGTTACAAGTCCCTCTAAACTTTAGTTATAATTATCTCTAAATTTTTGAGGACTTATGAAAATCAGATTAACACCTTACTTTTTCCTGTCAATGTTTTAAAATAATGTAAGTACAGTATGGGAGACTTTCCTGGTTATACCTTATGAGAAAACAATGACATTAGTAAGTATTCCTTTTTTTTTTTTTTACTTGTGTATATGTTTTTGAACTCAAAACTTAACTGTCTTTGCTTTTAAACTTAAGATTCAGAAATTTGCAGAATATTTACAGTAAGAAAATAGGGAAATGTTTTTGTCTTTTAATTTGAAAACATTTGCAAATACTACTATAAGCACATTTTAACATCTACCTGTGTTTATGTTTAATAGAAATAAGAAGGTATACACAAAGACTTGATATACTAAATATATTTTTAAATGTAGTATGTATTATGTTTTACCAATCAAAACACACATTTTACTATAAAACATTAGACAATTTTACTTCTGAGATATGTAATCTGAAATGTCACACTTGTATTGACTATCAGCATGAAGTAACTGAGGAGATACATCAAAAATCAACCAGATGAACTCATACACTGTTATGACATACATGGCATTCAGTCAGCTTAAACCAATGTCCCATTCAGTGTTTTGGATAAGGCCCCTGGGTGTCAGAAAGAGAACCCCATTCTTTTCTAGTTGGCACCCTTACTTTTACTTCAGATATCTTTCAAGGCTGAGCATTAAATGTTTGCTGTATTTCATCCAAATTATTACAGCTTGAGTCTGTTCCTGTAATCTGTCATGAAACTAAAGGAGACAAAATTCTCTTTCATTATACATTTATAAACTTTTAGATTCCTTATGTGTGTCTGGAACTGGGAATTTGAACTCTTGAGGTCCTTATTTTCCTTCTTCACACATAGAAGACTTTAAAATTTTTCATGCATGTTTAGAGCTCATGATTTCCCTTCACTAGTTTGTCCAGAGAAGCTAAGAGCAACTAGCTGGAATCATTTTTCCCACTCTGCCAAAGATATTCAAAAGTGTTATATACAGACTCCCTAAATTCCTGCATCAAATGGATCTACATTATATATTACTTCAAACAGTTCACACCATCAACCACCAGTACTTCATACATTACCAGAAGAAAAGACCATGGTAGTTTTAGGTCTTATTAAACTAGAGAGCCAGGGGCCGTCGAGATAGCTCAGTGATCTAAAGTACCCACTTAGGCAGCCACAGAGGACCACAGTTCAACCCCGGTACCACTGGCTGAGCCAGCCCCACCCTCAGGGCAGGCTGAGCGGGCCAAAAAAAATTTAAAAATTAGAGTGCCAACTCCAAGAACCACTAAAACCATTACAGAAACTCATCTTTACAGGTCTGTTTCTCTAGAACCACTCTTAATATGAAAATCTGTATCAGTTAAGAGAAATAGATTATATATATAGATAGATAGATAGAGAGATTATATATAGATTATATATATATATATATATATATATATATATATATATATATTTGGATTTACAAAGTAGGCTTACAGTGGCTGCCTGCAGAGTCAAAAGGTGGAAGAATGCAAAAGGGTTGTCTGTGCGCTGGAGATCCAAAAGATCTGGTGAAAAGTTAAAGGCTGGAACTCAATGCAGTCCTGTGCAAGTCTGTACCAGGAAGCCAAAGGGTCTGTGCTGGAAGCCTGGAGACAGACACCCAAAGATGATGTCAAGGACTCGAGCTCTTCCAAAGAAGCAAAAGCAAGACTTCCTTCTTCTTTCCCTTTTTAATTCCATCCCAGCTAAAGCCTATTGGTGGGTTCCACCCACCCCCAAGGCAGATCTTCCTTGTTCAGTATGTCCATCATCCACACATATCCAGAGCTGTGCTAAGTCAATCTGTTGGGTGTTTATTTGACACCAGAGTTAACTATTGCAAGTGGTATCAGGCAAACGTTTATTGAGATAGAAATCAGCTTCAGACAAATAAAATACAATAAATTTAAGATTACCACAAAATACTTCACTCTGAAGATACAAAAATGTCTTATTTTTCCTCTCAACACAGACATGCAATATAGCCAAGAAATCAACCAGCCTCTTTTCTAACGATATGCTGCCCACCTCTCTAAACGAGCACTTGGCCAGGTCAGTATCCTCTAGCTGTGAGAGACCAGCTCCTTTTCATCCTTTCCGGAACACTTCAGGTAGCTTGGACAGCTGAAATAGGAACTCATGTTCTTATCACATCAAGATATCTCTCAGACTTAGGTCACCACTTCAAAATAAGTGTTCTTGACTTACAGGCCTTCTACCTGGACTAAGCTAGCTTGACTTAGGCCTGAGAATACTCATCTCATGGTGTAGGGAACTGTTGGTCTCTCAGTGTGATGGCGGCAGTGGGAATGAGGAAAAGACAGACAAAAAGACAAGGCTGGGTCAGGTGGTGGCCTGTCTGCCTGGATGGCAAACCAACCCCCAACACAACAGTAGAATCATTTATTTATCCCTTTGCAAAGTTAGTATCAGGTGACACAAGGTTGCCTAGTGACTAATAACTGACATTGACCAGGCAGGATGCTTTTCTCACCACTGAGGTAGCTTGACTGCTTTAGGCCCTGAGGCCTAGTCCTGCTCTCACACTTTTGACCAATTTCCAGCTTCAGCAGCTCCCAACATCATGGAACCTGTTTCTGTGTTGTATGCAAAGCTGTTGTATAATCATTCTCCTCAGGGCCTACCCTGCATGGTCCTTGAGAATCAATGTGTAGTTAGCCAGTAATTCCTGTGGTATCAATAGTCCCACCTCAGCCCTTTTCAAACTACCAACAGACTAGCAACCCAGTCACGACATTTCTAAAATATAACGATCAGCCATGTGAGCTGGCTCCAGTGTACCACAGTCTACGCAGGCTCTTGCTGAGACACAGCTCACACGGCTTCTTGCTTGATACTGAAAACTACAACCCACCCTCCCTTCACTTGACAGCTTTCGTCTTATACATAGACACACACTAAAAGGTGACCAGAATGTGTAAAGAATTTTATTAACTATGATGAAGTAAAAATCCCAAGAGTTACAATGTTTGTACACATGGCAGAACAGCACAAACCCTCCTCCAACCACCCACCAAAAAAAGGCAATGAAACATAGCAGTTAACAGTCCAACATGAGTGTCAAAGGAATGCGGCGCCTTTCTCTGGAAATACACTTTGAACTGTGCAGTTAAGTAACAGTCGTGGCTCATTTAGAATCATACTTAAGTGGTACAATCAGAGTGGGGATTTGGCCTCCAGAATTCTTTTATAAAATAAGCATATACAGCCTTCCTTCTTGAAGCACCAGCATCTATCTTGGAAAAATGCATTTGGCAGGTGGCCTGAAGTAACAGGGCAAAGGGGAAATACAAATCTCTTTAGAAGTTTGTATTTTGCAACAGAATTAGGAGTCAGTGCATAAAACTACAAGGTAACATGGCCACAGGAAAAGACTTGAGCATCATAGAAAATCTGGAAGGCTGTTAACACCTTCGGATCTCTACATGGTGTGCCAAGAGAACAGGAGCCGAGAAAAGACAAATGAGAACACCTCAGAAAGTATGAAAATGTTGGGCCAGCCACATAGCTCAGCTGATTAAAGCACTTGCTTAGGCAGATGAAGGGGCGAGGAGTTCGATCCCTAGGGCCTGCCATGCTGGCCCTGCCCCAGGGGTGCACTGAGATGGCAAATGAGACTGGGCGCGGTGGTGCATGTCTATAATTCCAGCACTTGGGAGGTTGTAAACAAGAGGATCACTATGAGTCTGATCTATGCAGTGAGGCCCTGTACACTGTAGACCCTGTCCTAAATTTTAAAAAAAAAGTATGAAAACGTTGGATTAAACAAATAAAAGCTACTTCGCCTTTGTTCCAGCATTGAAGAAGGCTGGGACCCACACACTACATTATGTTCTTTGGAGAAAAAAAGCTGTACCCTAAACTCCAATCTACGGATGGAAAACAAAATTGGGAGACGGGATACAGACCCATGGAGCAGACTAAAGAACCAACTGACTTCCTTACCAGGAAGGACCTATTGTTCTGTTATTTTAAAAAGAAGGAATTGGTTCATATCATGACTAAGGCTAGGAAATAATGTGTCTGCGTATGCACAGAGCACCATTTATCTAAAGTGCCAAACATCCAAAGTGGATAATCCTCAAAATATGCATGCAGGAAATTACAGGACCTAGCCAAAACTTGTTCCTCATTTAATAGGATGTGGCTTTAAAGGAGCTCTGAATACAGCCCTCACCCCTTCTCTCAGAAATGAGACCCACGAGCCTGACATGGAGGGGCACGCCTATAATCCCAGCACACGGGAGGCTGAGGCAAGAGGATCATCACAAGTTCCAGGCCAGCCTAGACTACACAGTGAGCTCAAACCCAACCTGAACTACATAGCAAGACCCTGTATCAAAAAATAAAACAAAAATAAAGAAAAAATAAATGAAACTCACAAAAAGTCTCCCTCACAATTGCATTTCTATCTTCAAATCTCCAAAAACCCAAATTATTCATTTTAATTGTCCAAACTTTTATTTTCCCTATTGAGTTCACAGATATGGCCTCATTCAATCAGCTGTGGACAACCACACAGTTAACAAGTGGCCCACAGAATTGTGAAGCTAGAAAAATGGGAAAAGGGATCATTTTTTGCCTCTCATAATGAAGAAAAGAGCCCTGTTACTCCACTAAGAGGACTTCCTCACGTATGTATACTATCAACTCTTCCTGACATAACAGATGTATGTCTTTTTTTTTTAATCAATTAACAATTTTATTTAAAGATCAGATGTATGTCTTAATGGCACACAGAGAATCCTGTTTTAATTAAAATTTGCTGTAGGAGGATGGGGGAGTGTGCTATAAGACACTGAAAGAAGGCAGACATATAAGTTACATACCACCTCAGTTCTTCATCTCCAATATTATGCAAAAGCAGCTCATAAATACCATAGTTCATTCATTTATGATACCTTTTAGAAACAAAAAAGGTTTTTTTTAAGTACAATATAGAAAATTTGATTGCAAAGAACTACCAAATTATTTAATAAATCCTCAATAAAAAACCTTTTGAAAAATTCTTCCTCTCTCTGAAAAATGAAGAAAGAAAAAAAAAATGAAGAAAGATAATCCCCAGCACTCAGAAGGCTGATGCAGGAGGATAGCAGCACGTTCAAGGCCAGTGTGGGCTACCGAGTGAGTTCAAAGCCAGCCCGGGGTGCACAGCAACACCCTGTCTTGCATAAACAAACAAATCAAGAAGGAAGCCACAAATTAGTCAGCTACAGGAACATAAAATAGCTACAACTGTTTGACCCAAATTGCATCTAGCACAAGACAAGGAAAACATTTCTGTGTCACCATTTCTTTCCCCCCACCCCACCAGTACCAGGATCAAATTCAGAACCTTGCACTTGCCAGGCAGGCGCTTATGCTGCTGAGCTATCTCCCCAGCCCCTTCTTTCCTTAATTGTAAAATAACAATATTTATTGCTTTAAACACCCAACAGAAGCAGGTGTAGTGATGCAAACCTGTAACCCCAGTAATCAGGAGACTGCAGCAAGAGGATTGCTGAGTTCAAGGCCAGCCGAGGCTATATAGCAAGGTCCTATTTCATAAACAAAAATAAGAACCAATCAAAGCCAAGCAACAAAGCCTGATCTTATCAACTCTAAGGAAATTAGGGTTGTCACCTCCAAGTCACCCAAATACAACTAGTGATGAGATCATTAAGCCAAGTATTTATGTTGACTATAGACTAACTCACAGCTAAAACCGTGCATGGAGCAAAAAGCAAAGGACCTCAGTCCCAAGCAAGCGCTTGTGTGGTAGCACATCACCGAGAGGTGTCAGGCTGCACTTCCTTCCAAATACGACTTCGGCACCAGCAGCATGGCAAACATTTAGGATTCTCCTTCAAATAACTGGATGAAAACACATATGTTCAAAAGTGAAGGTTAACCAAAGCAGGGTTCTGTTCAGGAGAAGAATGTCTTCACTCAAGTAGAGCATAACTTATTAAAAGGGAAAGTCATGGCTCTCTTCGGAGAGTTTCTAAACAGTTTATAAATATAAAAAGAACAGTTCTTCAATAAATAAATGGCTCCTAAAGTCTTCCCAGAGGACCTCCAGAATCTGCCATCCCCGTTGCCAAGCCAGCTCCATCCTCCAAGAGGCTTTAGCTGCCAGTGGAAGGTGACACTTTCTGTCATTAGGCAGCTCTTCTCGAACCATCCAGACTTCCATCAGTATGTCTCTTCATAATCTGAATCCTGGAGGTGAAAGAACAGTAGGAGGAATAGTGCGTATGTGGTGCAATGTCACACCTGAGTTCAGGCAGACACACATTTGCATACTCTGCGTGGAACTTGGTTTGGGGTGATAACAGTGAAATGCCACTGACTCAACAGACTTAAATCCCATGAAGCATCACAGGACCTCAGTGCCATGTGTCTACTGGGCTAATTTCTGTTGTGTAGCCCTAATCATTCCCTTTTCCTTGGTGAATTTTTTAAAAACCTCAACACAAGAAAAAGTACCTGCCTACCGTAGAATGTTTAGGACAGCTCAGGAGTTTAGGATAGAAGTCTCAGTCTTTTCCTCATAGCTGGGACAAAACAGCTGACACCCACAACTCAAAGGTGAAGTGGCTTATTTTGACTCATACTCCAGTCCAGGGTCAGCAGCTCCCAAAAAGAAACAGTATAGCAGAGGGCAAGGTGGGAGGAAATCTGTTTGCATCATGGGAGCCAGGAAGTAGAGATTAAAGGTAAGAGCCAGGCCACACCCCACATCACCCACCTCTTCACACAGGCCCCAGCTCCTAACATCACAGGTAGCTATAGCGCCCTGTGATTCAGCACCTTTCTAAAGCCTGCCTACAGTAAGGAACACACCTGAGGCTTCAGGGGACATTCAGATAAAAGCAGTGCAGAAGGGGCCGGGGAGATGGCTCAGTGGAATAAGTGCTTCCCTGGCAAGCACAAGGGCCTAAATTC
>NDGM011023356.1:0-16939 GCA_002564305.1 Octomys mimax
GTCCTGGCAAGAGCACCCTGCAGAGGTGTTCAGGAGAGCTCCCGTGTGTGCGCCCAGGCTGGCTCTCGAACCTTGCAGGTGGCCCTGAGAGCCCTTTTGTAGCCAGGTACAGTGGCACACACCTGTCAAACTTGGAATTTCTGGCAGCTGATGCAGGAGCATGGCAGGTTCAAGCCCAGCCTGACCCTGTTTCAGAGCACAGCGGAAGTGTGCAGGGCCCACCTCTGGGGGAGGGCTGGGGCCAGCGTGGGCTCGCCACACTCAGCCTACTAACCCTCTCGTAGGTGCCCTCGCTCTGACTGTCTGTCCACATCTGTGTGTCTGCTTCCATCGCGCTAACCGCTCTCCATCTGTGGCACCACCGTCACCTAACACTGAGTGTCCGTGCCACCGTGTCTCCATCTTCATCCGTGTCCCTGTCCTGTGCGCTGCAGCCCCACCAGAGACATCCGAGGTAACACCCCCATCCCCAGACTCGCCGGTTTCATTTTCTTGCGTCGTAGTAGTAGTTAAGCCTTGGCTTGATGGTGAAACACTGCAGTCTTGTCTGTGTATCTGACCAGCACAGAGCAACTGTGCTCCCTCTTGCCTGCGACGGCGCGCTCATTGCCTGTCCCATGACTGCATGCAAGCTGCTGTTTCTGACTGCGGCTTCGAGGGCAAGACCACCTCGGCTGGGGCTGCCTTATGTCCGCTTTTGTGCCTGCCTCCCAGGCCTGGGTGTCGAGCCCTGAACCTTTGCACACACGAAACCACATCCCTAGCCCTTTTTTGACTTTTATTTTATGGGCTCACTGAGGTGGAGCTAGGCTTGAACTTGCCATCTTCCTGCCTCAGCTTCGCAGAGCACTGGGGATACAGATATGCCCCCCTGTGCCCAGCCCTGTGGGTCCTTTTTGATGAGAATAAGGTAGCTAATACTAGGCCGTGTTGAGCTTGCTTCAGTGGATACCCGAAGGCTGTGGCACATCTGAAGAAAATGAATCTCAGGGAGTCAGACCCAGATGTCCAGGTGCCTCCAGCCCTCTGTCCAGTGGCATGGGGCACCCCTGGGCTCTCCCTCCAATGCCCACACCCTCCACAAATATTCAGGTCTCCAGAGCTGTTGAGGGATCAGGCAGGGGATTGATGCATTCCTCACTGCTGTCTCCCGAGATGGAGAGGCCTGACCGTGGCCTTGTGAGTGTTCCTTATCCAAGTGCTGGCCTGCGGGTTGGACTCTGGAGCGCTAGCACACAGCACCGTACTGGGGGCAGGATCTTTGGGGCACAGGAGCCAGGTCTGACCATGGAGCTCCCTGGGCCCTGGCACAGGGCCCTGCGGATTGTGCATGGCATCCTTAGTGCAGCAGAGGTCAGGAGCTCAGGCTTGGAATTTTCCACCTATGGCATTGCTCAGAACGTTGCAGATTATACACCATTTGGGGTGCTTTGTGTTTTTGTCTTTTGTCTTATTTTTATGAGATAGGGACCTGCTACATAGCTGAGGCTGTCTCGAAGGTGCAGAGATCCTCCTGCCTCAGCCTCCCCAAGTGCTGGTATGAGAAGAGTATCATCATGCCTGCCTTTTTTTTTTTCTTTTTGCATTTTGTTTTTTGCATTAGGAGTGCCAGGCCTGTACCACGTGACTTATCTTGCTGTTGCACTGTGTGACAGTATGTTGTCCTGGTTCTCTAGCCAGCTGAGGGCACAGCAGTGTGCAGCGTGGCCAGCAGTCACCTTCCAGGACACATGGCAATGGACACGGTTTCAGAGGCATCCCTAGAACAAATGCTTGCTTTCTTGGTAACTTGTTAGTAGCCAACATGAGAAATACTGTCCAGTGCAGATTCCTAGAAGTGAGAGGGCTGTGGCTCTATCACCTCTTTGGCACAGCCACAGCGCTCAGTTCTTTCCTCTGCTCTGTCCTTGTCTCGTGGGAGCAAGTCAGTGCCCAGCAAGCCAGTGTGGCCGCGCGTGTGCACCCAGCGTGGTCCTGGAGTCTCTGGGCAGCTGGGCAGTGTGGCGTTGGGATGGGAAAGGGCCAGACCCAGCCAAGGCAAGCGTGCTCCAGTACGGTGGTGTGCAGACCGCAGCCTGCCTGGCCTTTTCCCCTCTCCCTGAGCAGAGCGGATGACAGCAGGTAGGGCCTCACCAGGGTAGGACTGGCAGGCGGGGCAGGAAGGCAGGAGCTCCACCCTGGGGCTGCAGATCCACTCTCCTCTTGGGTGGGTAGAAGGCGGAGGTCACTGTGGGTCTTCACAGGAAGAAAAGGGACTCAGCCCACCCCTGAGCCACAGGGGAGGGCCTGGTGTGGAGGAGGTGGAGGGGTAGGGGAGGCCGACACCGCAGCAGCCTGGTCCGGCTATTGGAGCTGGGAAAGCCAGAGTTTAAGGAACGAGCTCAAGTGGGTGCAGCACTGCCTGGAGTCACTTTGTGACGCTACGGTTGTGAAGCTATTTCCCTGTTTTATTTTGGAGTCACAGGTCCCGTCTTGTTAGTCTCTTGGTCATGCTATGGGGTGGGTCACTGGATGGTCATTGCAGGGACGCAAGGAGCAGCAACCTTGGTCACTGCAGGGATGCAGCTGGCGACCCTGCCTTCAGCGGCTGTGTCACTGAGCAGTCCCCAGCACTCCCAGGGCTCAGGGCTGAGACTGGGGGCTGACTGGTGCTGCGGTTTCCTAGGGACACAGCGGGGCAGGAGCGGTTCAACAGCATCACCTCAGCCTACTACAGGAGCGCCAAGGGGATCATCCTGGTGTATGACATCACCAAGAAGGAGACCTTCGACGACCTGCCCAAGTGGATGAAGATGATCGATAAGGTGCGCCCCTCCCGAAGGTGGGCCCGCTCCGGGACGCGCCCAGCTGTCTGTGCCATGACCTGGGCAGGCGGGTCCTGCGTTGCATGGCCCGGAGGGTGACTGGGGTCTGCTCACGGTGATGACTGGGTCTCTCCATGCCAGGCTCTGAGCCAGCTGCTCCTCCCGCCAGGCCAGGAGCTGCTGGGGGCTGGTGCCAGGCAAGCTTGCCCCGCGGCAGGTCCTGTGCACACTTGCTTCCTGCACACAGCAGTGGCTTCTCCACAGGGTCCTCGTCACCCTCTGGACGCTGGCCCTTGGGTCAGAGCTGCCTCCCAGCTCCCCATTTTGCGCAGGCTGCTTCGGCCCATAGCACCCCAGCAGTATGGGCACTGAGCATGTGGCCTTTGTCTGAGTTACGTCCCCAGCCCAGTGTCCTTTCATACTTTGGGAGAGGCCTGCTAAGTTGCCAGGGCTGGATTCGACATTTGGGATTCTCCTGCCTTAGCCTCCAGCACACTTCCTAAGCCCTTCCAGGAAATGCCCGGTAAGAGGCTGTGTCCCGGGGAGCACAGCCTCAGTCTCCAAGGTGCACACCCAAGGGAACAGAAGACTGTCCTCCTCAGAGAGCGAATGTGACGAGTGTGAATCAGGAGGCGGTGTGCTCACGCCAAGGGCTGCGTGGGCCCAGAATTTGAGCTTCGCTGTGGTCTTGGGAGGTACAGCCCTCCGGCCTGCTGTCCTGGTGGTGCCTGGGCTCAAACAGAGCTGCTGCTTCGCAGGCGCTCGGGCCACTGCTCACGCAGCTGCCCAAGCAGGGCACCCCGTGCTGCCTCAGAAATGCACAGCTACTTGAGTCACTTGGGGTCTTAGCCTTTTGAAAGAAAGAAATCTGTGTGTGTGTGTGTGTGTGTGTTTCCTCTGTAATGTGTATGCTCAGTGTTCTGAAAAGTGAAAGAGTTTGCTTGTCAATTTTAAAACCTTAAAGAAGGAATGAAAAGCAAAAGCAGAAGTTTAGTGCAGGCCTGAAAATGCCATAGGCTCAGGGAGCTGCTTCAGGAGGACTCCCGACTGCTTGTAAACAGCAGTGGGCACTATTTTCAAGGTGGAGGGGCCGGGGAGATGGCTCAGTAGAGTAAGTGCTTGCCTGGCAAGCGCAGGGTCCTGAGTTCAATCCTCCCCTGGTACCAGGAAAAAAGAAAGTAGAGAAGGAAAGCGGAGGAGCTGTACCTGAATTTTTTTTAAACATAAAAATAGCTTAACTTCTTTTCCCCGATTATAAAATTAATGAGCTTTAGCTCAGCGTGGTGGTGCACGCCTGTGGTCCCAGCACTCTGGGGGCTGAAGTAGGAGGAGCACTACGAGTTCAGACCAACCTGCTTAACTTAGCAAGACCTGGTCTCAGGAATTTCAAAAAAGGGTGCTGGATTTGATGACCAGTACTGGAAAAAATGTAGTAGCATGTTCATCATAGAGCTTTGGAAAACCAGAAGGGCACGGCTCTGCTTAAGGCCTTGGCCCCGCCTTAGTTCTTTCACTCTGCATCACTAAACGACCTTCCAGGGCATGAGACTTTGAATTTGGCTTTAAGGGCTGTGCTCTGTGCACCTCGTCCCCGCTGGCGGTGTCCAAGCTGCAGGGAGTGCTCAGCTGGCGGCTGCCTCCCCGTGCAGCGCTGCCCATTCTGACCTCTTCTGCGGCTGCAGTCCTGGCAGGCCCGGCCCAGGCTGGATCGCGGCGGCTGTGTGCATGCAGCGAGGGCTTTGGGGCCCGGGGGCCTCCTGGGCTTCCTGGCCATCCTGCGTCGGGCAGGCGGCAGCCTGTGACGGGCATCTTTGCAACCTGCAGTATGCATCTGAGGACGCCGAGCTCCTCCTGGTGGGAAACAAGCTGGACTGTGAGATGGACCGGGAGATCAGCCGGCAGCAGGGGGAGAAGGTGAGTGCGGCACAGCCCCTGACGTGCTGAGAAGCCGCCGCCTGCGGGCAGCGAGGTCGCACCATGGTGGCTCTGCTTTCATTCATTTCTTGATCTTTTTTTTTTTGAAACAGTGTCTCACTGTGTGGGTCTGGCTGGCCTTAAACTCATTATGTAACCCAGGCTGGCCTTGAACTCATGGCAATCCTCCTGCCTCAGCCTCCTGAGTGCTGGGATCACAGGCTTGTGCCTCCACACCCAGCTTTCTGGCTTAACTCATCCTGAGGTAGAGGGAAAGAGCACAAGTATAAACAGCGCCATTACCTAAGCTGGCTCTAGAGCATCTTTTGGCGTGTGGTGCTGCTTTCGCGGTTTCCTTTCTCTGATGTGTTCCCCGCATCCCTGGTTGGCTAAGGATTCAGTCATGGAGAAACAAGAGCGTGTATCCAGGGTCTCAGCTTGTCCTGAGCCTGCCGGCCCTGAGGTGGCCTGGGCTTCTCTCAGCCTTTCCTCGTGCCGTTCTGTTCTGGGCTCTGTTGTCCTTGTAAGCCTGCTGTTTGAGCATAGCTGGGTCCCCACAGGCCCTCACCCCCGCCCTTACTGCTGGAACCCCGGGGTTGTTACTCCCCTACCACCAAGCCTTGCAGGCACAGGTCTGCACTGAGCCCCTGCCACACATGGGTGTGTGTATGTATGCACGTGCACACACATGTGAGTGTGCATGCATGCATTTGTATTTGTGTCTTCACAGTTCGCACAGCAGATAACCGGGATGCGGTTCTGTGAGGCCAGTGCCAAGGATAACTTCAACGTGGATGAGATATTCCTAAAGCTGGTCGATGACATCCTAAAGAAGGTAAGAGGGTGTAAGTGCTGCATCCAGGCAGGGTTTCAAGTAAAGTTGTTGTTTCCTTTTTGGTGTCGAAAATGTTTCCTTTTTGGTGTCGAAAATGTTTTATGGGGGCCGGGGAGATGGCTCAGTGGAGTAAGTGCTTCCCTGGCAAGCACAAGGGTCTGAGTTCAATCCTCGGTTCCGCAAAAAAAAGAAAATGTTTTATGTAGCAGCAAAGGCGTGGCCCTTGCACTTAGGCCTAGGAGCCAGTACTGCTGCTGACCAGGCATGTGGGAAGGTCCCCAGGCTCTGGGGCCAATGGACAGCACAACAGCTTGGCTTAGGGGTGGCCACGCAGGTGTGAAAACGTCCACGGGCCTGGGGTGGCTCAAGGTAGAACCCTGGCTGTCCCTGGCACTGCTATCCAGCCGTCCTGCATCCAGGATATGTTTGAACAGTTGCTTTATTTCTTCCTGTTTCCCCATACAAGTTAAGTTCATTCTAGCCAGAGGAGCTGAAGAAGCAGGCTGGCCCCAGCAAGGACAGTCCCGGCAGACACCTCCAGGGCCCCATGCCTGGCCTCTCCGAAAGCCCTGTGGCTCCCTTGCAACCAGGAATCAGTGGGGAGCTTCGCTGGGCAGCAGGCATTTCTCTGGGGGCTGTCTTAGTTACTTTCACAGGGCTGGGGCAAATACCCCATACCTCCAAGTGAGAGGAGGGAAGGTTTCATTCACCTTTCAGTTTGTACAGGCCATAGTTGGCTGACTCCAAGACAGAGTGGCAGGTCAGAGGAAAGCCAGTCCATGGAGCAGTTCAGAAATGCCCATAGCCCAGTCCCACATGCACACCGCCCAGTGTCACAAGCCCAGCAATGAGCCCATGAGGCTAGAGGCTTCGGGGTCCTCCTTAGGCTACAGCCCAGGTTTTCAGTAAGAGCCTACAGTTACTCACTTTCCCCTCGGAGCCTGCTGGAGGTCGGTTGCAGTGCCCCAAGGACAGCAAGCTCACGACGCCAAGGCCCTGGCAGGAAACAGCGCGCAGACCTGCACACAGGTCCTGCACACTTGCGGTCGCCCCTGATTCCCAGTGCCCAGGGAAGGCAGGGCCGTGTAGTCAGCAGGTCCCCAGCTTGTTGGGAGCAGTGACGAGTAGAAACGGTCTGCGTGTTCAGCCTAGATGCATTTTTGTTCCCAAATGTTTTCCCTCTGAGGTCCCAGAATCTGCGTAGGTGGGACTGCAGTTATGGAGGCGGCTGGTGCGTTCTCGGATCAGTAGACGCCCCTCATTAGATGGTTGCTCATAGGACTGCCAGGAGATGGTCCTTCCTTTTTTTTGAGACAGGGTCTCAGTAGTTCATGCTGGCCTTAAACACATTATGTATCCCACTCTGGCCTCCAACTCGTGGCATCCTCTGCCTCAGCCGCCTGAGGTCCTGGATTACAGAAGTGAGCTACTGTGCCCACCTCTTCCCTTTTTTAGTAAGCATGTATTTCGTTAGACTCCTGAGATGTTTTCTGTCCATTTATTAATGTATAAAATTCCATTATATTGGAGTCTGAAAATCACTGGTCGCGAGTATGGCAGGTGGCGCTCACATGCCCTTGAGCCCCAGACCTCCTGCTTCATGTTTCTGGTCTGGCCATCACTGGTCAGAGTTTTAGGCCACACTTGTTGTTGTTGCTGCTGCTGCTGTTGTTGTTGGGGATCAAACTCAGGACCTTGCGCTTGCCAGGCAGGTGCTCAAGCTGCTGAGCTGTCTCCCCGGCCTCACACTTGCTTTGTTTTGTTTGTTTTTGCAAGGCTGGGCCAAGCCCCTGTGCTTGCCAGCGAGGGCTCCGCCCCGAGCTGTCGGTCACTGTGTTCCTCCACTTCACTCTCCAGATGCCGCTGGACGTGCTGCGCAATGAGCTGTCTAACAGCATCCTCTCACTGCAGCCAGAGCCCGAGATCCCACCCGAGCTGCCCCCGCCACGGCCACATGTGCGCTGCTGCTGACCTGTGACCACGCCTGCAGGCAGCGCCCCTTCATGCACTACAATCATTTTGACGATTTCCTTTTGCACTTTGTAATCCCAGTCAGAGCTATACACTAATTTGTAAATATGCAAATATGCAATCCTGGGTAAGTCTGGGTCATTCGTTACCTGTTCCCCTCCAAATTCAGTTTCATCCATTTCCCCTGCGGCTCCTGTCCACACCCCGGGAGCACAGTGCTCGGCTCCTGTCCACACCCCGGGAGCACAGTGCTCGGCTCCTGTCCACGCCCCGGGAGCACAGTGCTCGGCTCCTGTCCACGCCCCGGGAGCACAGCACTCCTGACATGAAGAGTAGGTGGAGGAAAGGTGTGGTGTTCCTAAATACTGTCATTGTCCTTGTTGATCATACTATGGGGACAGAAGAGATTCTGCTAAGAAGAGAGAACGTGGTGCTTTGCTGTTTTAAAGAAAATTTGTAAAACTAAAGACTTTTAGAGAACAAAGCTATGTTAAGTGCTTTCTCTTTATTTCTGGGAGTTTCCACTGTGGGTTTCCTCCAAACAAGAGCCTCGCTGCCGGGCACACGGTGCGCAAGGAGAGGGCGCTTCCGAGGGAGGCGGCTGCTGCGCCTGCTGCGTCCCAAGCACAGATGAAGTGGGCTGCCAAGACCGTGAAGATTCAGGAAAGAAAGAAGTGTTTTGGAGACAATAGAAAAAGATTTAAAGCAACGTTGCTGTTCTGGACAAATCATGTTCAGAGGAGTTTTGAAGCGATGCACTTCGCCGTGGCTAAGAGCATGCGGGTATTTTGCCAGTGCTCTGCATCCTGGCAAGGACATGACACTCCCCGTGATGGCAGAGCCCGCGGCCACACACCTAGACTATGCTTTTTTTTTTCTTTGTCAGATGATGAGGTGTGGACTCTCTTCAGTATCTTTTATTAAACTGCACTGTGTTGTTTAGTCAAGGTAAATAGTCCGTGTTTGAATAACTTGCCGTGTCCTGAGTGTCGTGGTGTGAGGAGCATCATGGTCTTTCTACACTAATGAAGTGCAAATAAAATTTTGTATTTATGAATGACAGTTGTGGAGCCTCCACGTTCATTTGTACAGTTGGGAGCTGTGTGTGAGTTCCTCACAGACAGCGCAGCTCCATCTTGGCTGCTTTAAGGGGGAACAGCCGCCAGCCTGAAGGGTTGGCTTGGGGCCGCTAGGCGTAAGGACCTGAAGAGCAGGTCAGGCGTGGCCGCCAGGATCCACCATGGCCTGCTTCACGGCAGCCGCAGGCGCAGCCCATCGTCATCAGCAGATTCATGGATAAACAGCGTGGACAGTGGGTGGCAGCCTGGAAGAAGGGACAGTCCCGGCGCCTGGAGCAGTGGCCAGCCGGAGGCCACTGGGCTGAGTGGAGTGAGCTAGTCACAAAGGACAGACTTTGTGTGGTACTTGCTGCCCTTGTGAGGTCTGGGGAGTGGTCTGGTTGCTAGAGGCGAACAGGTAGCGGCTGCCAGACTGGGAGGAAGGAGGCCGGAAATCGGCACCTCCCAGGTGGGAGTGTCGAGTAGGAAAGGGCTGGCAGTGGTGGCTCCAGCTTTCATGCACAGAATGCACTGAATTATGCACCTCAAGACTGAGTGTATGACAAGGCTTGGTGCATGCCCATAACCCCATCCTCGCAGGGGCTGAGATGGGGGGTGGGGGTCTCAGCCAGCCTGCACAGCCTCGAGGGAGCTTGTCTCAGAAGTTAGAAGCACAGAAACAGCACATTATGAGGCCTGGATGTGCCACCTGCCAGTCGGGGCAAAGAACAGGGCCATGCGCAGCAGACCACATGAGAGCCTGGCCCGTGCCACCTCTGGTCTCCTATGAGTCACACTGAGGCCCAGAAAAGTTGCCAAAGCTGCCTGTCCTCCCATGAGCTTGGGTTAGAGGGAAGGACTCCCGTGGGGCCAGACTCCTGTCCTGGTGGGTGTGTGACCCATCACTGTCCTCCTACTAGCCATCCACACACCGGAGTCACCTGAGAGAGTCCTCGTGCCCCAGGTCGTGAGGGTCCTGTGACCTCTGAAGCCGCCCAGCTGAGTGGCAGCTGTTTTACTCGGCCCTGGGTTGCTATAGAGACCCTTGTTTAAAAATACCTTCCTTGGAGGAGGGCCGGCCAGATAGCTAAGCGGCCTATAGCCCCTGCTTAGGCAGAGCGCCCTGGCCAGTGTTCAATCCCAGGCATGCTGTGCTGGGTCATGCTGAGATTGATTGAAACTGGGTATAGTGGTGCATGCCTGTAATCCCAGCACTTGGGAGACTGAAAACAGAATCACTATGCGTCTGATCTACATAGAGAGACCCTGTAGACCCTGTACTAAATACATTTAAAAGAGAGAGAGGTAGAGAGAGAGAGAGAAGAAAAATACCTTCCTCAGGGTGGGGAGATAGCTTGTTGGTCTAAGTGCCTGAACCCAAGTTTGATCCCAGGACTACATGCCGTGCTGCCCCAGTACCCTGGGAACTTTGTACCAGGCTCAAACCCAGGCATGGTGGTATGTGCTTATAATCCCAGTGTTGGGAGGCTGAGATAGGATTATTTAATAAATACCTTCCTCACTAGGCATGGTGGCACCTCTGTAATCCCAGCACTGAGAAGGCAGAGGCAGGAGGATTACTGTGGGTTTAAGAGCGAGCCTGTCTCCAAGCCCACACCAAAGAGCTCAGAGGGGGGCTGAACTTGGAGGGGCAGTGACCCCATGTAAAGCAGTGGCATGGTCCTCCCCACGCTCTGTCCCCATGGGACAGACAGCAGCAACGTCAACCACATTCTTGATAACACCTCATAGGGACACTCAGGGAAGAGGACTCCAGAACTGCTTCAGAGGGTGGCAAGGTGGTGGGATGTGTGTGTGAAGAGAAGAGAGGATCCGGAGGGGCTGGTGGCCGCGGCACGTTGGAATCTTATGTACACTCACATGTATCTCTAGCCTGCGACCAAAGCTAGGAAACTGACGCTGAACAGGGCTAGTTGCTGGGCTCCTGGCCTTATTCCCATTTTACCAGCTTGTTTGTGGCTTTACTGGGGATCAAACTCAGGGTCCCCTGCATGTGAGGCAAGTGCTCTGCCACTGAGCCACACCTACACTGATTTTTAAATCAACATAGTAATAGTATATGCACACTGAGCCTCCAGGTCCCTCCGTGGTTGCCGTGGCCCCTAGCGTAAGTACCACAGAACATTCTAGAAAGGCTCCCTTCTGCTTGTCTTCATGCTGCAGGGGGAGGCTTGCTGCGTCTGTTCCCGTCATCGCTTGCTGCCCCCAGTTCTCAGAGGTTGTGAGTGGCCTGGCGCTATCAGGAAGACATGCGATTGTGCTGCCGTGGGGCGACTGGCCCGGCCCCTGCCACGCGGGAGCACTGTCCACGTCTTGTGAGGAGATGAGCTCAAGCGTGCGAGAGCGTAGGAGAGATGCGCTGTGATGCCTCTGGGCTTGGTCGGTGGCGCAGACGGCCCGGAACCAGAAGCACCAGGGCCATTTTGAGCTGTTGGGCATTCTGCCAAAAGACTGTCAGAAGGTACCAGGGAGGCAGACGAGGGAGCAGAGTGGCCCTTCTGCGCGGTAGAGCCTCTGAAGTTGCATGTCCTTCCTGAACTTTTGACAGTCTGCCCAGGTGGGGTGGGAGCCACTGACACCATTTTCCATGGATTTTCCTCGTAGCAACTGGAAGCACCCTCGCTCATCCCATCTGGATTAGTTTTCCTGCCCCTGGATTCACAGTGCCCACACCCTAAAGGGGTTTGTGTGGCTCACAGCTCCAGGGCTCAGCCCACGATCTGCCACGTCAGTGAGAAGTAGCATGGCTAGAGGCTCTGGTGGTAGAGGGACCTGGAGAAGGCTAGGAGTCGGACGCAGCCCCCAGGGCCCCGCCTCACCACCCACCTGAGCACACCCAGGGCTGTGCTTTGCTTTACCCCACCTCCTACACAGACCACCTTAGCACCAGGCACAGCCTCAGGCTGCCTCCTGGCCCATCACAGGGACCCCAGGAGTGGCTGGCACTCATTTCAAATGTGCTGGCCCCTGTTGGAGGGGAGCCAGCCCTCCAGGCTGTGGCTGTACTCTGTGCCTAGTGCGAGGAGCCCTCTTTGCCCAGATGCCCAGGCCTGGAGTCAGAAGGGTCCTAGACACTCCCTCCCTGGCTCCATCCACTGGCCTCCCTGCCTCACCGAATCAAATGCCCTTCTCACCAGACTTCTGCACTGGTGAAAGCCATGTGGGTCTTCACTTGCTTTTGTGGGGACAGGGTCTCACTATGTAGCACAGGCTGGCCTTGAACGTGTAGAAACACTGCTATCCCAGCCTCCTGATGCTGAGGTCACAGGCCAACCACCACACCCAGTCTCTTATTTGCATTATTGCAGGGGCCCTGCTCCAAGCACAGGTTCTAACTATTCTCTCTTATGACCATCTTCAAAAGCTTTATTAACTCTCCCATGAGAAAGTGTCCAGAACTCCCACTTGTTTCTCCAGGGCCCTTGCCCTCAGTGGAGAGAGTTTGCTCCCCACTCTCCCCAAGACAGAGGCAGCTCAGCTGAATGTTGGCGGCACACATTCTTGCCTGTGGAGCTGAGTCTCAGGGCACTTAGGAAGCCTGTCTGAGCCTGTCTGAGCCGGCAAGGAGCAAGCTAACACAAACCCCATTGCACATACACCTTGCTCCCCGCTCTCAGCCTTTGGAAAGGGCACAGGCCTGCTGGCTGAAGTATGCAGAGGCGCATCCCGCATCTGCCTGGAACCGCGTCCAGCGGGCTGCGCTTCTCGCCCACCGGCGAGGACCCAACTCCTGGGTTCTGAGCAGCATTTTAATTTCCGAAGGCCAAACTCAGAGGAAACCAGCTAGCAAGGTGGTGAGTTTCACCGAAGCAGATTAATATTAACTAGAAACAGTTTAAACTCACAATTACAAGACAGAGATTATCACAGCATACAAAAAAGCAAGACCAGAACATATGCCATCCGCAGCAGACCCGCCTCCATACACGGACAAAGTTAAAACTAAAGGGATGAACAAAGGCGGCTGAAAACACCAATCAAAAGGAAGCTGGAGAAGTTCGATTACTCTCTGGCTGAGTGGCTTCAGGGGCTCAGGACTGAGCTAAATGCAAGTGTTGGCCTGGCGGGCATGAGGCCCTGGGTTACAGAATGATACATATCACTGGGGAAAGAAAATATTACAGAATGAGGGCCACTCTTAAGAAGGCAGCAATCTTACGTGTAACTACCAACAAAGCTTCAAAATACATAAAGCATAAAACTGAAAGGAGAGCTGAATCCACAATTCTGTCATTAATAGAACAAGCAGCCAGAAACAAAGAGGCTCTGGAAGACCTAACCAACCTGGGTGACCAAGTTAACCCTCGCCTAGGTGAACCTTGTCACAGATGGAAAACATAGTTTTATGAAACACGTGAAACAGGCAACAAGATAAATCCTATTTTGTACCATAAAACAAACTTCTAACAAAAAACAAAAGAAATCATGTATTTTACTATGCCACACTTGAATTGAACTAAAATAACGAAAGTATCTAGGGCCGGCCAGATAGCTCAGCGGACTAAAGCATCTGCTTAGGCAGGTGCAGCAACTGGGGTTCCAACCTCTTTGTGCCGTGCCAGCCCCGCCCCCAGGGCATGCTGAACCTATGACTGAGACTGGGCATCGTGGCTCGCACCTGTAATCCCAGCATTTGGGAGACTGAAATAGGAGGATCACTATGAGTCAGATCTGTGTAGTGAGACCCTGTAGACCCTGTACTAAAATACCAAAAAAAAAAAAAAAAATCGAGAATATCTCCAAATGTATGGCTTTAAAACTTCAAAAATAATTCATGTGTCCAAAAAAAGGGAATTTGAAAATATTTCAAAAGCCAGTCATGGTGGTGCATGACACCTGTAGTCCCAGCATTCAGGAGGCTGAGGCAGGAGGATCATTGTGAGTTCAAGATCAGCCTGGGCTACGAAGTGAGCTCAAGGCCAGCCTGAACTGCATAGTGATACCCTGTCTCCAAAAATAAACAAACAAACAAAAAAAGAAAAGGAAGGAAGAAAGAAAATATTTCAAATGGAACACAAATGCAAATACATCAAAATGTGTGCTACATCTTTAACCACGGGGGCGGGGAGACACCTGCCTCAGTGACTACAGGAATTAAAACAGCTGTGCCGCACTGATGTACTGGCAAAAGCGCCAGTGACAAGGAAGAGGCAATGAGGACAGGGGCTTTGGCTTCCAGGAAGCTGGCAGGGCCGATCCACCAGCAGGGATGGAACCAGGGTCTGGTGTCCGCATCTGAGCCAGGAAGACGTTATGGCTTATGTCTAGGTGTCCCCCAATGCCTCATGCAAGCATAGGACACTTCTGGAGTTTGTGATTGAGTACTGTGGGTGTGGGCACTGCACCTACCCTGGGCAGATACCCTGTGTCACAGTGTGAGGAGGGCGAGCGGCTGGTGGCTGCCTGGGCTGCGGCCACTCCCTTTGCTCTCTGCTCTTTGCCGCAGCCATGAATGGCTCCTCTGTGCCATGTGTCACACTCTGCCTTGGAGCCAGCTGAGTACGGACTGAAACCTCCACAAACCAGGAGTTAATAAGCCTTTCTTTCCTTCATTTTGGGTGTCGAGTATTTGTCCCAGCAATGACAGAAGGTAACTGGGACCAAAGAGCACAGGTGAGGCATTTTCACTGGGGCTGTGGGGAGCACTTCTGAGCCCTCTCCGTGGGGGCCTCGGGCACGGCTTCCTCACAGAAGGCTGGGTGGGGGCTGCTTGTCCTTGGAGACACTGAGGCACTGCCTGCTGTTCCAGCACACTCTTGGGATGCTGAGAGGAGGGCAGATTGTTCCATACCCTCCCAGGGAGGATGGGCACAGGTGGGTGTCACCACCTTCCTGTGACCGTGGAACAAGGTCCACACGCCCGAGGCTCATCCCATGATGGCTTACTTCTGGAGCTAAGGTCATCACAGAGGACAAGGGCTTTAGTTAAAAAAGAAAATTTCAGATAACTGAAGTTTTGTTTTAAGAAACTAGAAAATGAGTAAAGTAATCTCAATGCAACAAGAATGAAGATGGGCCGGGGAGATGGCTCAGTAGAATAAGCACTTGCCTGGCAACCACAAGGGCCTGAGTTCAATCCCCATTTCTGAAAAAAAGAAAGAAAGAAAGAAAGCCAAAACACTGAATGGGACATTAGTTTAATATGAATAAATGCTTTGTATTTCAAAAAAAAAAAAGAAAGAAAGAAAGAAGGATATAGCCTAACCAATGAAATCAAAAGCATAAAAACAATAGGGAAAATCTGTATCCATACAACTGAACAGTGAAAAATGAAACCAAATAAACAATGGGCCAAGAACTTGAACAGACACTTCTCCAAAGAAACCATACAGAGGCCGGCAAATGTGGAGAGGTACATGGGACCATGTGTCCTTTGGGAGGTGTGAGTGACGGCCACTGCATCCCCCAGGGTGCCTGTTACCAAAACAAACCGAAACTAGAAGTGGCAAGTGTTGGCGCCAAGGTGGACCTCGATGCACTGCTGCTGGGAGCGCAGAATTGTGCAGCCATTGTGGAAGATGGAGCAACGCTTACTCAGAAAGTGAAACAGAGTGGCCATCAGCGTGGCCATCCCATTTCTGGTGTGTGCCCCAAAGAACTGTATGTCTGTGTACAGACAGAGTTGCACATCAGCGTCCTTGCAGCGTCCTTGCAGCAGCTGCACCAGGAGCAGCCTGTGGCAGTGCCCTCTACTGGACACACGGATGGACAGAACATTGCGTACACACGGGAATGCATGAAGCTTAAGGAGAGAGATCGTGTGCACGCATGGCGTGGGCGACCTTGAGCACGTCACGCTAGATGAAAGCAGCCCATCACAAAGGGACGGAGGAAGTCTGGTTCCACAAGTGCCCTCACTGAAGCGACCTCACGTGCTCCGACTCACAGAGGCAGAGGGTCCCGCCCGGCCATGGCAGGCTGTGAGATCAGCATGCACGAGGTACTTGCATTTTTATTTTGTAGCGATACACATCTGAAAGTTGAATATTTTAAAGTAATGTTTCATTAGCACCCTCTACCCCAAAAGGAACTCGGAACCTGTTAGGGCAAATCTAACAAGCATGTGAATAGAGAGAGCCGGAGTTTGCGTGGTTTGGAAGCTTGATAAGAATTCGTTCCCTCCTGACATTTCTACAGATTCAATGCCAACCCAGTCAACCTCTCTCCGGGTGTGTGTGTGTGTGTGTGCGCGCGCACACGTGTGTAAATCAACAAGGTAATTCTAAACTTCAAAAGCAAAGGAACTAGAATAGCCCAAGTGGTTTTGAAGAAGAAGAAATTTGGAAGAGCTACTCTACTGTACCCAAACTGCAAGATTTAATTATGAATCCACATTAATGAAGACAGTGTGGGAGAAAGAACAAACAGACAAGTCAAGAAATAGACCCAGAAGAAATGGATGTGTTTTTAACAAATGCAGAAAGAGGCAATTTGATGTGGAAAGGATTTTTTTAAACATAGCACTAAGAATAATGAGTTATTCATATGCAAGAGAACTTCAAACCATATGCCTTGTTCAAAAAACTAACTCATACCCCACAGATATGTACAATTTTTGTGGTTTTATGTATCAGTTAAAATTTTGGGGGAGGGGTGTTCTGAGACAGGGTCTCTCTGTATTCTAGGCTAGTCTCAAACTCACAGCAATCCTCCTGCCTCAGCCTCCCAAGCTGGGATTACAGGCTTAAAAATAAATTTTAAAACCAACTCCAAAGAGATAATAAACTTATCATTATGCCTAAAGCTGAAAATCTCCTAGTAGAAGACATAAGGAAAGAATCTTTGGCAAGTGACTCAGCCATCCTGACCTGGTGACGCAGATTACAGGACTGTTGTGAAGAACATACGAGCCTGGGAATTAAGGGCTGCTAGCCTGAAGCCTCCGGTTTGTCTTTTCAACGTTGCTGGCTTTGCTGGTTTCTTGTCCCAACCCACACCCAAGGCTGATCCCAGTGTAAATCTCACCACTGCGAACAGGAATCTCAGTGAGCTGAGGACATCAGCCTGAGTCCTGGCTGGGAGGCAGGCCTCCGCGGCAGCATTCCCATTGGGATTTTTATTCTCCACCAGAAATGACAGCAGCCCTGTCATCTGCTTGGTGCTTTTAAAACATATGGATTGCTCTTAATCAGCGGCACACATCGAGACACGCAAGCTGCTGCGCATGGTTTAGGTCTAGCTGTCCTCCAAACCTCATATGCTGTAGGCAGGGCTTTGGGGAAGTGCTTGGGTCTTGGGCCTGACACTCGCAGCGGAGCAGCCCACGAATTTGGAGCTAAATGGGATGTTGGGAGGTAAGGCCTGGTGAAGGATGGGCACTGGGGGGCCTACCTCCC
>NDGM011023362.1:0-21931 GCA_002564305.1 Octomys mimax
GGCATAACACGGAACAGGTATTTTTCATCAAGCATTGATATGTTAAACTTTAAGTCCCTACAGCATATAATGAAAAAACATTTTAAAAATTGAGCAAATATCTTGAAGATAACAATATTCAATGTATTAACCATTGTTACTCTCCTACAATCTTGTTTTCAAACTTTGTAGGACTATTTTTTTCTTTAGAAAAATCAGCACTTTCTAAAAAGAAGGACGGTTATGTGATTCTCTAAAATGACTTTACACATTTTAAAATGAAACTGTGAGACAAAAATTTAAAAAAATAAATGAGGCATATATATTGGAATAAAATTTGCCTTCAGCTTTCTGGCTATTTTTTAAAAATAAGCTTTTCAAAATTTTGTTCAGTCCTTTAATGAATTTGAAAATGCATCAGTTTCAGTTGCCCTAACCCTGTGGCTCTGAGAGGAGGGCATCTGGCTGGCCATCAGTACTTGAAGGGAGGTAGAGCTTCTGGGTTCTTTCATGTTATTTGCACACGTGGTGAGCTGTCCAGTTAGGTGTGCTGATGATTACTTCACAGTGTCAGTGATGGAGCGCACTCTTACAAAATGAATGTCTCCTTGCTTGCCACCTCGTCCCTTCATTAGTGGCTTACCCTGGTGTCATTAGCACACATGCCCTTTTCCTGTTATCCAGGTGTGTCCTCAGTCTTCTCTTCACCTCAGCAAGCTTTCTCTTGATCCCTAGTGGATCAGTGTACTCTTATTAGTATCCACATATGTCTGAAACAGAAAATTATTAAATGCAAATGCATGTAGTGAATATATTGCATTGTGTACCCTACAGCACTCAATAAACCATTACTTGCTATGTTTATCCTTTTTTAAAAGAAAAGAAAAGCATTACTGGGAAGTGAATCCAAGTCAGTCCATTCTCATTAAGCTACATCCCAGCCTTGTTTATTTCTTGTTTTGAGACAGGATCTCCCTAAGTTGTGTACACTTTGCCTGAATTTGCCTCTAGAACCTTCTTCAGCCTCCGGAACCCCTAGGGTTAAAGGTGTGCATCTACAGGTGTTCACCTGGCTGTATTTGTTCCTTTAAGTTCTTTTTTTTTTTTTTTTTTGGTTTTTTGGCTGGCACAACATGTGACACCTGAGACTGAACCCCGGTCCCTTTGTGTTTGCCTAAGCAGGTGCTTTAGACTGCTGAGCTATCTCACCGGTCCTCCTTTAAGTTCTTAAAGCTAATTTTATATGCAAATGGTAGCTATAGTAATGCATCCCTCCCCTGGGTTCACCAATATTTCCAAGGAAGAAAAGAGGGGAGAAAGAGGTCACCATCTACAAGACCTTGACAACACAAATGCAAATGTGGCAGGTAGGGGACTTCTTCATTAACACATCTGTCTAACTCCTAGGTGTCCTCTAGATTTACAGAAAATAAATTAATTTGCTGAATTCACGCACCTGCAATATTTAAATGGCAATGAAATACTCATCTCTGACAAAACTAAGCAAAAAAGCCAATATAAATGAGGGACCATGTTGTAGTGAAATATATATATATATATATATATATATATATATATATATGTAAGTGTAATGTATTGTCGATTAAGTTCAATCAGCCACACAGTCGTGCTTTATTTATAACAATACTGATATCCATCCTGACTGCTTCCATCCACCTCCTTCCAAACTTAACTCTTTTTATGAGTTCAAGAACTCAATTCAGCATATTAATCAATGATATTTCCTCCTCTTTTTTCACCAGATCATTCATTTGCTATCTAAATTCTACAGGTTTCCCTCTCACTAATTTATAATTCCACATATCACCACATATCACTTTCTCTCAATTCAATGAGAAGAAAAATTTGTACTAATATTGTTTGGACAGTATATCATGTCTGCATCTTGTACTATGAATGACCATTATAAAGACACCAATATGCAATGTATAAATTATTGTAACTGTCCTCCTAACCTGCTTTGAGACTGTCTCATTGCTATTTATTTCTCAATAAAATTAATAAAAAATAAAGCGAACAAAATTATATACAGGACAGCAAATGATGGTTACAGTGCAAGTTTAGAGCAGTGACAAAGCTAATAGAATTCTGGCAACTGGTAGCTGGAGGAGAATGAAGGTACTTCTGGTACTGCAGAGAAAGAATTTCATCCGGTGTATACCTTTGGACATATTTACCACAAAACCTAAAATATCTGTGTTGACCCTGAAGTAGAATGTGCCTCTAGTGAGTCGCTACTGAATCCTAATGCAAAAGAATAATGCTTGATAAATGCCATTATAAAACAGTTAAAACTGGAAATATGCATACTCAGTGAAGGATTGCATACAAATGAGTTTCAAAAAATATCGTATGTACACATTTGCTTTACGAATCATTTACATTGAGAACAAGGAAATCTGAGTTCATTAATAGTATAATGAAGTTTGAATTTTATATGGATTTTGGAAATTCTACCTCGAAGCTTTTTCAAATGAATGTGTTAGCTTTGTGTTTTCTTTTAAAAACTAAAAGAAAAAGAAAACAACTTAAAACACAATAGGATACAATTCTTGTTACATAGCTGTGGCCTGAGGGACAGTGCCTTTTATAGTATATGTCTTTGAGGGAGCTTAGGGCTTTATTTATAAGTTAGCTCATTAATTCTCAGAGAATATAAATTGGTACGGGTGAGATAGTATCGCCTTTACCAGCCCTGAGCTGAAGGCATAAGAATCATAGCTAACTCATCTAAGGTCACACAGCAAACTCTATAGGGATTTTTGGACTAGAATTGATTCTTTTGCTTTTTTTTTTCCATAATGGACTGTTTTCTCTTATTGAGCATGTGCACCCACATGCTCACAGCACGCACCACCTAGGGATTTTCTCAACATGTCTCACTTTTTATTTTGCATTGGTACTATTTTGTTTGTTTTGAAAGACTGGTAAGCTTTAGATTTTCTTCAGTATATGGACTTATAGTTGATATTATGGCATATAATGGGTACAAAGTAAAATAAACATAAGCATCATGTACTGTTGATTAAGTTCAATCAGCCACACAATCTTGCTTTATTTATAAGAACATTGATATCTATCTTTACTGCTTCCATCCACTTCCTCCCAAACTTAACTCTTTTTATGAGTTCAAGAACTCAACTCAGCACATTAATCAATGATGCTTCCTCCTCCTCATTCATTAGATTATTCATTTGCTAACTAAATTCTTCAAATTTTTCCCTCTCAGTAATTTATAATACCACATATCACCAGCAATTCAGTCTTTTGCAATAATTTTCTTCAGGAAGTCTTTTCATTGTTTGTTCAATACTTTCATATGTTTTCACCCTTTCAAAGGTCTGGAAGATGTACTCTTCCTCAAATCCTTTTGTTTTCTCTTCTTTTAGACCTAAGGCTATGTTGCATCTATAAAAACCTTGTGGTGCATCACAAAAACCTGTACCACCCAATACAGAAAAATACAAAGATCATGTGTGTGAGGTCACTAAGTGTCATCATGTTTATTCTTTTGAATCTGGAGGGGATAGAACTGTTCATGAGTCTACTGCCTGCCCCTGGAATCCGTTATGGATACCGAGGGAACCAGTGGAGTACTCATTTTTGCTGTTTTTACATAGGTTTATCCTGACAATCTGGTATTTGATTCTCTGTCCTTCTTCATGAACAAGTAGACTTGAAAACTATTCACATTCAGTTCAAACCTGAAAGTTGATTCATTGCATTTATGTTGGGGCCAGGTGCCAGAATGCTTCCCACAGTTCTTTGGGTGTTTCTGAGATGTGAGCAGGCTCAAGATTCATCTCTCTGATGGACTCACTAGCACCAGCCATTCACAAAGTGTTAGTCATGTGTATAATGCCATTTCATTCTTTGTTATGAAGTCAACACTCTGCTTCACATTTACATTTTACTCAGTCTTGCATAAAGATATGGTAATATAAATTGTTTCATAATCTCTGCTATAAAATTTAACCATCTTTTCAATAATGAAAGATGTGTGCAAATATTTATTTCTGTCTTTCCTATTCTCTTTTCTCCTCCTTCTCCCTTCTTTTCTAATTCACTGTCTGTTGTATAATAATGAAATTAAGTACTACCTTGCTTTCAAGAGTTATTTATCAGAATTTATGATTCTGTACTAGTTTGGCTCCTATTGCCAACTTACATTCATTGCTCTAGGAAGTTCAGTATTCAGAATTATCAGAGTTTATGGTATAGTGTTATAAAACTGGTACTTTATAGAAGTCTAAGGTCATATTTAATTATAAGTTGAATGATAGCTCAAGTATATTCTTATCCATGAGGTAATTGTTTTTATTTATTAATGCATTATATTCAATGTGAAAATGAAAGAATTTAAGTTTCTTAATATATAAATGGTTCTTAGTCTTTTAATATTCTAATGTTCTCATTTCTATAATAATTGATGGAAATTAAAATATTTACAATCACAAGAGGGTAAAAGATCCTGAAAATAAAACATATGAATTTTGAGCAGTTATCATACATTCTATTAAAGAGAATTATTTCTTTGCTTTTTACATTTTACTTTACAAACATAGTTCATTGCTTAGGTTATCCTAGGACTACCAGTAATGGAACAAGAATTGAAGCCTAGATTCTGAGTTTGTCACTTTCATCCAAATGTCATTTTCTTGTCTTTTTATATCAAAACGAAGCTCCTTTTCTCATGATTTTTAAAAAATTTATTAATGCATGTTAATTATTTGCCTATTCAATTTCAATATTCGTGTATTAGTGACGACTGATCCCCAAATTTTTGCAAGTCATTGAAATAAAATTGAAAATAACATTTGACTCTCCTTTATCTTCTTTTATAAAAGCACATATTTTTGACCCAATATTGGGTCTTAAAGGGGTAATATGTTTGACTGACTCTTTAGAGTTCTTACCTAAGTTCAACATGGAAATTCATGTTTTCATTGTTAGCTAGTACTTGCTGGCTATTTTGTGTGTGAAGAACAAGGTGGTTTTATGAGACCTGTCAGAAGTCTCATTTCCATGGTGTGATCAAAAGTACTAAAAAAATCATAGATACATTGCCATCAGCTGATTGTATAAATGAGAAAATATAAAGAGAAAATGTGTATGCAAAGAAAAGAAATGCCCAATATAAATGGAGTTCTAATTTGTTTGCATATAGGATAAATCTAGCAATGATACTAATATAAAGAAATATGAAAATTATTAGTGAAATGTAGACAGTGTATCTGGAGTTCATTGTGAGTAATGTTGGCTTATGATGTGTATGCTGTCCATGTTAGAAATATTTTCTAATTGTTTTTGCAACGCTAAAATCTCAATGCAATGAAAAATGATAAAGAAAATAATGTAGTCAAAATATTCCCCTTTATATTTAGATTCAGCTATTGTGGGAATTTGCTTTGGAGTAGAATGAAAAAGATTTTGTAGACCATGCATTCTAAATCAGTATATACTGAGTGAGGTACTTGGAGAATTACTAATAATATACAGTATTTTTGGTGAGTCTTCTATCTGGAGCATATTAAAAAGAGGACTTTTGAAAGCATGTATCTGTTTAGTAAAGTCCATCTGTAAATTAAGGAAATATGCCAATTCATTGTAACTTTCTTATTAGTAACCTACCAAATGTTCATGATCCTTAAGACTTACATAATTCTGTCGGTCCTGGTAAAGATAAGTGATTTATTTATTCATTCATTCATTCATTCATTCATTCATTCATTCATTCATTCATTCTGTATTTAGGACAGGGTCTATAGGGGTTACAGGGTCTCACTATGTAGATTGGACTCGTAGTCATTCTCCTGTTTTCAGCCTCCCAAGCTCTGGGAATACTGGCGCGTGCGCCACCACGCCCAGTCTCCCTCACCATCTCAGCGTGCCCCACAGGCAGGGCTGGCACAGCAAGCAGGGATCGAACCCTGGCCGCTGCACTCTGCTAAGCAGGCACTTCATTCCACTGAGCTATCAGGCCGGCTCTAAGATTAGCGATGTATGCACTGAACATTAAATTAATAAAATTTCAAAATATAGTTCCTTACCTTTTCACAATTTTTTGGCAATACTAATTTTATAGTTTCTAGTGCATAGACCCATTTTGAGTTACAAACTTAAATTACAGTTTCTTGTTCTCTTCCAAATCATACAAAGATTAACAGATAAACAGTTACAAATTATCTCAGATATTACAGAATGTTTTTATATTGTTTTCTAATTATTATTTTATGCAGGTAGTACTGTCAACCTAAGATTTATGTTTACTCCCTCAAACATCTTGGTTCCTTTCATTTTTTATGAAACTGAAATTATATGCATAACCCATAAAGGATAAATCTGGAATCCAGCCCATGTATCTTACATTTAGAAAAGGGTTTTAAAGCATGTTTTGGAACAAATTAAACTTGTACATGCTTTTACTATTTATGATCAATAGGCATTTAGTTAAACTTTTTAGTGTACTTACTATTCACTTTTTAAAATGCCTTACTATCTTAGTATAATTCTTATAATTTCAAATAGGTAATAGTTTTTAAGGACTAAGGTAATTGTATTTCCTAAAGGTACAACCAATTTCTTATTTTTAAGCAACATTTTTAAATAAGCTAAGTGGAAGGACACTCAATTTTAAAGCTTTATTTCATATGGACTTGATTTGTGATGCATAGTATCATATAGATGAGCTTTTAAAAAAATGACCTCTCATTATAATGGATTGGTTTAAAATATAATGTTTGTGAAAATCTCAGACTGCTGAATATAAAATTTTGAATATATGAAATTAACATATCTGATATAAATGCATGTTTTTCTAGTAAAATTATTGTCATTAGTTTTCCACAATAAAATCTAAGCTTTAGGTATTATCTTGAATAATATGTAATTATTCAAATAAAGTTCAACATATTTAACTATTTCATATTGAATTAATTTTTGGTAGAATTTGATGTATGTGTTTTGTGTATTTTTAAAACTACGCTAACTTCTGGTCGTATGCCTTAGTGACATTCAGAATCTCTTCTCTTACAGCCATTTCGTAGAGTGACGTTTTCTGTTGTGAGTCAGCCACAGGACCCACATCAGGGGTCACTGCAGAGTTGCTATGACAGCGGGCTGGAGGAGTCAGAAACACCAAGCAGTAAGAGTTCATCAGGGCCAAGACTGGGTGCCCTTCCACTCCCAGAGGACAACTATGAAAGGACCACGCCGGATGGCAGTGTTGGTGAGGCAGAGCATATGGAAAATGGTAGGGGCAAACACGACATCCACACACATAATCACGCTAGCGAGCCATGATAAGTAGGCTTGCCAAGGTCAGTCTAAAACCAAAATAAAATAGCTGACGCCAAATTATTTCATTTCAAATGATAAACATCTACTAAAATACAGACGTGCCAAACAAAGGAAAATAACCATATCAATAAAATTCACCAAAATTTCACCATCAGTTAAAATTTCCTGTCAAAAATACATGCACTTACAAATAAATTAGAGCAGTGCCAGTTTAAAAAAACACATTAAAAAGCTAAATGAAGGCAGCTTCTAAATAATAGCTATGAAGAAAGGTCTTGTCCGATTGTTTTCTTCTATTCATTTTTTGTCATGCAACTATTTCTTCAATTGCTTCTGTCTAGTCATGAAAGAAAAAATACATAAGCACCATGTTTGACTTTTTCTTTTCCTAGATTTGTAGAGAAGTCTTTTCAAAGCTCTCCTTTCAAGACCTAACTGAAATGAAGTCAGAGAAGGAGAACAGCGTTGTCTTGCTCTCCATAGTGCTCAACTGATGCAATTAAAATTTTTCTTTTTTTTTTTTGTGCGAGAGAAATGAAGAAAAACCAATTACAGATCTTCATATTCTGTCCTTGTTGTGAAGCTATTCTCATATAACTATTACAGAAATTGACACTATGTACATTTCCATTTAAATCATATAGTTATTTTGCAAATTGTACTTGTAAACTTTTTCACATTGTTTGTGTTCCCAAAGAGAATTTGGTAATTCATTTTATGGATTTCAAGACATAAGGAAATGCTTGAGGATTTTGTTTATGTCCAATAATGCAGTGGTAAGGTTCTTCCTAATTCATTATTAGTTCAAGACCAAAAAGAGATATAGCTATCTATAGGGGAACAAGTGAGGACACACCTTTTGTCTCAGGGAAAAATTAGATTTAGAGCTTTTACCATCTCAATCCCCAAGTGGAATAGGACATTCTAGCATTCTTTTATATACTACTTCTTTTAGTAGTGACATATAAGTAGAACATATCAATGCAGGAAAAAAGATTGATTTTTTTCAGGAAGTTTATGAATATTAAATTGCAATGATAGACATGTCATAAATCACCCTAAGTGAGAGTATTGCTAAACTAAATCATGCTAAATAATTAATTCTCCACATTATCGTCAGGTGAAAAGATATGATATCAGGGTCTGATGAGTGATGTCCCTCTTGATTATCCAGAGTCTAAGTGGCACTTTGCCTTATGGCGACACAGGCATGCTTATCTGTGTGTATGGCGGTGTGTGCCTGAGTGGATGGGACCTTGGTGTGGTTTAGAAGAACAAACCTTGTAGTAATTCTTAACATGAAAAAATTTTGATACGGATTGAAATGCTGATGAATATATACATGTGTGTATATATATATATATATATATATATATATATATATCTACAAAGCAAACATGCTGAAATTCTTTGCACAAAAATAACTAAATTTAAAATATATGTTAATTTATCTGCTTAGTAAATAAGGGAGGATTCATTTGATGTATGGGTATTACTGTATTTGAGATTTTAAAAAAATATTAGTATGTATGATACAAAATAAATATGTTGATCTTGAGGAAATGGCACATATACAGATCTTATCTTGATTGTTTTAATCTTCGTATTTTCCTCCTGTCTCATGGCCCCCTCTTCCCACCTACACATAACGTTTTCCTTAAGAAGTGTATATGTGGGCCACACACAATGCAATATACAAGTCAGTCTCTAGTTTTTGAGTGCCAGCTATATGAACTGGAAAACTATATATAAACACATTTGAATGCTACTTTCTGTTTTGTGAGTTGAAGGGGCATCCAACACCTCTGAAGTAAGCAACAAATGCCACATAATGAAGACAGAATTATATATGACGAACACAGATGGGTTACTTTCTAGGAAGCATGCTTGTGGTGGAGAACACAGGTCAGCTTGTAAATAGAATAAAAAGTTTGCTGAGAAACATCTCCCAAATAGTCTTATTTTTTTTCATAACTATATCAAGTCCCATCTATAGCAAGAGCCACAATATAACCAAGTTTTCTTGATTTCTATGTGGTTGACACTTGAAATGCCGAGCTTACATAAACGATTTGTCATCCGCTAGCTGTGATTCATGTTATCTCTGATCCATAGGTAGTGACTCGAAGAGATGTGATGTGCTTTGAGAGATCCAAATGTAGCAGCTGACATTTGGGAACAGTTTTGCTTGGCTACAAGACTGTGGCCTTCATCCACCCATAAACTGCAGCTATATGGCTTGAGGTCTGCTAATTCCGTCAATATTACCGGGTCACTCTGACATTAATATAATTGGAATTGAAACCTGTCATCTATTCACCTGCCACACTTAATTGGAACCGAGGTACCTGCAATGTTTTGCTTGGTTAGGTTTTAATCAGGATTTCTATTGGACTTTGACTGGAATTTTCCATGAACCTTCCAGTTTGTAGGTTGTCCCAGATCCTAATTATTATCTCAAATATTTCATTGAAGCTCAACCTGTGCAAAATAACAGAGTTACAATGAACTGTTTTGGATTAAGTTCACTGTTAGGTTTAGAGGACCATTTTTTATTGCAATAATATATAACATTTCAGTATCATGATGCAAACCAGTAAGAGATTAGGATAGCTAATAAGAAAACGTAGTTGTCACAGCTGCAATGTTGATGAAGTAACTGAAACAAGGAACTTTAAATAAGTACCCAGCAAAATGTATACATGTTTTACCCAAATTTTGGTCCCTCTTCTGAATTTCAGTCTGATAAATTTCGTTATAAAAGCCTGTGGGTTCAAAGTAGTTTTGCCCTGTATTCAAACCCACATTAGCACCAATAGAAGAACAAAGTTTAATTCTTTTATTAGCTGAGGAAAATGAATTTGCTTTAAGGAAAAAATGTTCTTGCAATCTCATCCTGGCCCCATTCTTTTGAAGTGCCAAATCTGTGGAGTTCATAAGAACTATACCTTTTCTAAAAAAAATCAGAAAAATTATGTATTTTATAAACTCATTTATAACAAGGTCACTTGACATTAGTTATGCTACTCTTTGCATGGGGTCATTTATTTACCGTTTCACTAAATATTAGTGAAATAACATTTGAAAGTGTGGGGTTCATGGTGGGAAGTTGGTAATGATAAAAGATTTTGTTATAGAATATTTAAGTTGGGGCTGGGGAGATGGCTCAGTGGGATAAGTGCTTCCCTGGCAAGCGTAAGGGCCTGAGTTCAATCCCTGGTTCCGCAAAAAAAAAAAAAAGAAAAATTAAATGATTGAAATATAAATGTGGTCATTTGAGTAAGAAGTAATTATTAGGTTTAAAAACATCACATTAGCACCAAGTTTTGATGATGCAAGAGATACCCTTTGTCTCCTTACGCAGCTGTCCTCACCCATCTTTTCAGGGATGTCACACAATTTCTTCTGTTTGGCTCTGTCCATCCTGGCCCCGTCTTCATGCTGTGGCCTGCTATTCCCCACCCCCGGCCTGTTTTGCAGCATGAAGGGTGGAACTCAGGATCTTTCCACTGTGCTACATTCTTACTCCTACCCTCTTTTTAAATTTTGAGACAAGGTCTTGCTAAATCACTAAATTACTCATGCTGGGCTCAACCTTGTGATCCTCCTGTTTCACCCTCTAAGACTGCTGGGATTACAGACTATCCTTGCAAACCCCTTTGGGTCATCTTTCCAAAGATTCTTGCTCTGCTCTGTGTTTGGCTTGACCGTATGTAGTGTTTAACATGCTCAGACATAGAACACATTCCATTTGGCCTCTAACCGTAAGATTGTCTTATGCCTTGGTCTGTTGTTGATTGTCTCTAAGCAGTTTACTCAGTTAACTCTGAGATCTTATCCTGATCCAGAAATCTTTACACCCAATTTTTCTTTTCTTTTCTTTTTTTTTTTTCTACATAACTGAAAGAGATCTTTGTGACTCTTAGAGAGATAAGGAGGTAATTTTATAAAATATGTTAATGTGGGCAGGACAAGAATAATTCTAAGGCCTTCCTGTCATCCCACATACATGCATTCTGATATTAGGTTAATGCATGCATTACCTAAATCAAAGGAGTGGACCGAAATTAAAATGTGTGGTTTCTGGCAAGGTGGGTAGAAAGGCTGACACCATGGCAGGTCCGTGTGGGAGGTTTGGGAGCCTCCCTCAAATCACAGCATGCAAGGGCTATCTGAAAGCTTAATCTGGTCTTAGTTGCCATGCCCTTGACAGACTTCATTATGACTAAGGCATGTCACAATAGAATAAGTGTGCTGAATTTCATGCTCAATTGTGTGAGCCTGGATATGGTACACATGATGAAAGGTAGAAAATCTGTTTGCTTTTTGTCCCAAGAGCAAACCACAGCCACAAGTGAAAAGAACAGCAGATAATTCAAGAGGGGTTTTAAAAAGTTAAATAAGGTTAGGAATCTGGCCACTTTACATCTCTATTTTTATGCCTTTTGATTTTCTTAGACCTTTGAAAAACACCCTTCAACTTGTATTTACTAATATTTTTTAATTCCCCACTTCGCAATTATTTTTATAACTTTCGAAAACTTACATAAGGCAGGCTCCATTGTTTTATTCATTGTCTCCTCTCCTCACTGCAAGTGCCTTAAACAGCAGGTACAGCATCTTTTCTTTGGAAATGGAGCATGGTACTATATGTATTGACCCCATTCATATCTGCAGTGAACCTTGCAGATTGTTTAGAAGCAAAGATTCCTTGGGAATAAGCTACTGTTTCTATAAGGGCAAAGGTAATGTGCATGGAGACTAAACGTGTGTCTCCGTATAGAATAAGGAGCCCTCTGTCTTCTCTTCCACCTTCCCAACTCTCAGGCAGGCATCTATAAGGCAAGTTGTCTAGCTGGTGTTAGCTTATGGTCTGTTCATTTAGACTGTGTTATGTAGCAGAACTGCTTTCTCTCTGTCTTTCCAAGGATCCTCATATCCTTGAGAATGGCATAAGCACTAATACCCCAAATGCAAGTGCTTCATGTGCTTTTTTCTTTAGGAAGACGCTAATAAATCTTGCTAAAGATTCATTTCCATGGGCCAGAGAGATAGCTCAGTGGACTAAGCATCTGCTCAGGCAAGTACAGGGGCTGTGGTTCCATCCCTGGCACCATATGCTGCTCCTGCCCTGCCCCCGGGGCGTGCTGAGCCGGCCACCAAGCCCCAGCATGGTTGCACATGCCTGTAATCCCAGTGCTCAGGAGGCTGAAAACAGGAGGATCACTATGAGTCCAAACTGCACAGTGGGACCTTGTATCAAATACATCAAAAGAAAAACAATCATTTTCATAGTTATATATGTCTGTCACTCTCTTTGCCAGTGCCCTAGGTGAGGGTACTTTTTCTGTTTGCAGATGTCTTTAGCATGGATTTGTACCTTTAATTGTTCCTGAGATGTCTGCATGCCACAAGTCCTTCATGGTGATTATAGACAGAGCCTGTTATGAACTGTCTGTGATCTAGGACTCAGCCAGTTAAGATGTACACCACAGTTGCTTTTTAGTCCTCTAATAAAATGAACAGTGCAATCTAAAATAATCCCATAGAGGTATTATGCTTGGTGTGCCTTTGCAGTGCTTAGAGTAAAATTAGGAATTCAAGAAACAGATTTAATACAAAAGTTTGAATCCTGGTTTCATCTCTTACTAAAAGTGTAATTATGTGACCATTCTTAGGATCAATTTCTTTCATTAGAAATCATCTTGAAAGAAATTAAATGAGACAATATCATATAATATTTTATAATACCAAGTTCTCCATATTGATTGCTGGTAAAATGATTTATTTATTAATTATAATATATTATTTGGTTATTAACATTAGGTAGATTTGATATAACACAAGGGCTTAATTGAAAGGACTTCACAAAACGCTTTTCTTACAAAGATAGCATTTCAAAGACATCAGCTAAGAAGGATATTCTCACCTTGAGCACTTTCATTCAGCTTTTCCTCTCTGGGTTACTGTGGGGTAAACTCAGAGGTGGTGAGTTTTAAACCCGGTAAAGATCTAAAATGAGTGGACGGCTCTGCCTTCTGGCATCAAGTCAACCCAATTTTTTCATGCTCTTTGTCATGCAAGGTTGCAAAGTGCCATTATTAACTATGCTCTTTTTTCTCTTTTTTAAAGTTTCAAGTTTTATATTCATTGTTCCCACTGTGTTCATTATTCTTCAGGTGTATATTTTCCCCTGGAACTCCTCTAGAATATTCACATTGACACGGAAAATGAGCTTAAAAAAAAAACCCTGTGCAATTAGCATGCTTACTGGACTCTCAGCCCTTTCTTTCCTAATCTCATATTAATAATTAATACTGATAAAATGTGTGGCCATATTACCTTTTTATTCTAATTTGGTCTTTTAAAACTACATCACTCTGCTAAACCCTTATGACATTTAAGAAGGGAATGAGTGCTCATCAAATCTCAAAGTGACTTTGGAGGTCAGCTAGAGTGGCTTTGTTGCTTCCCGACTTCTAGGTAACTAAACTTCTGGTGAGTTCATACACTATGGACAACACAGTTGGCTTAGTGATTTAATAATAAAGTGCTGGTCTTTGGCTTTCTTTCTTTCTTTCTTTTTTTGGTTCCAATTAAAATCTGTTTCTATTCTTTATCTGATTTTTCCTTTCGGAATTAAGGTTAAATTTCAATTCTAATGAACTATAGAAGCACTCTTAAGCACATACTGTCAGGCAAAGTAGCTGTAACTCAGCTGCCACAGTGAAGTGCTAACCACATTTAATCACTGGGGCTAGTTCACCTGCTGAGAAATTTGTTCCTCTCCATAGATATTCCACTCACAGAGTAAAGCACTCACCATCATTAGCTCTTCTAGTGCATTAGTTACATTTTAGTAAACAAAGTAGTTTTTCTTTGAATGAGCAAAGTAATATATATATATATATATATATATATATATATTTCATAGGATGATAATATGGTGATTTGGCTTTGACAAACACATTATAAGAATAAAATGACCAGGACATTTTGAAGATATTTATGTAAATAGAAAAGAATCTCTGTCTTCAACACAGAAACCCTTTTGTCAGAGAAATATAATCTTCCTCTCAGTAAAGCAAGTTTAATGTAAAAAGTAGGAACCACCTTCAAGAAGAGCAGAGGAATATGTGGTAGAGGGAAGGAGAAGCAGAGTGATGAAGACGAACAATTGCAGATGCAGTTTTTTAAGGTTTTATATCTTAAATACAAAATCTTACCATGGAAGAGGGCCTTGAAATATGATTTACCTCCTACCTTCTCTCTTTATTCATCTCCAGCCTAGTTGAAATATTTAAATATCTCTACAGGGGTCACGTTAAAGCACATAAATGCAAATTCTGTTTCATTTTTCTAACCCAATAACTGCTACTATTTTTCTTTTTATGTCTTCCTTTTTATTTTCTATTTTCCTTCCTTCCAGCTTTCTTACTTTCTTTCTTTACCTTAATAAAATTAGTTCAAATATTTAACGTTGATAACTTTGGGAGCAAAAACTAAATAAATACCAAACTATAAAACAGATTGAGGTTTTCTTTTCTCCTTTTGTTTATAAATATGGACAAATACTAAAATTGTGTACCTTAAATGAGGCCTCTGAAATTTAATCAGAGACTGAAAATAATCTTTTAAAATTATTTCTTTCACTCTAGGAAATACTACTCAAATTAAGTAGATGATTATCTACTTTAGAGTAAATTAGGTTAAATTAGATACTAAGTAAAACAATCCCTTTGTCATAGTTGCACATTACTTGTGCATTTTCTTCAGCTTCAAGTTAAGCTTATGGATAGTAATCTTTTGGTCACACTCTCTTGAAGACTAAAATGTAGACAAGAGGTTGTTTTGTTTTGAAACACTTATACTAAATTTAACTCATGCAAATATATTTTGGGGGCATTAGGTCTCATTACCTTTTATGCCTTCTAATTACTGTTCAGAAAAGTTGATTATAAATTTAGGATAAAAATGGGAAAATACTCCATATACATGCAAACTGAAATGTAACTGGGAAGATGTGTGAACCTCAAATAAAACTAATTTTTGTGCTATCCATTCAAAAGTGAAGTAAGTGATGAATGATATGAAATCCTGTAGAAATAAATAGGTAATAGAAGAATGCCAAGCTTTTTATAAATCTCCAACATGCTCAGTTCTATTTTTGAAAATGTATCTTTTTGGATTTTCTGTCTACTGTGAAGTGCTCACCCTCCACGTTGATGAGGTGACTAGGGGACCCACACGTGGTCGCCCCTTGCTATGCCGCCCTGCGGTTGCATTCCTCTGAGCCACATTGCCCTGCTCTGAATCATGCACATTGTTTCTATTCTGTGTAAGGCCACATTTCCCTCACCCCATATTCATAGCAAAAGGTCACAAAAGCTGGAGCTGAAATTTTATACAAAGAATAGGGAATGTGGAGTATTGTGAGAATCCATTGAGTTTAATTGAATAACTATTTGTTGTATATTTACCATATGCAAATTATCACGCAGGACCCAAAGGCTAATGAGACATGCTCTTTTTTCTCCATCTTTTAAATATTGTGGTGGAGACTGCCATGGGAAGAAGTTGTCTTTTTGTTTTTTTTTTGCAGAACTGGGGATTGAACTCAGATCCTTGCATTTGCCAGGCAAGCGCTTATCCTACTGAGCCAGATCCCCAGCCCCTGCCATGGGAAGAAGAAGAAGTTTCAAACCAAAGGTATTAGAGTTATTCACTCTGTGGAAAGAGTAAAAGCTAGAAGAACCAGAAGAGGACATGAGTTGGGGTAGAGAAAATTGTACTAAGCCTGGAAAGATGAATAAGTAGAGATTTGATAATTAGAAACATAAATATGGCTATGAAAAATATTGAATGATATCAAAGTTGACTACCTGATAAGGTAGAGAACCGTGCAGCTGTCTTCCCTGCCAGGGGAACTGGGAAGAATAGCATATTTCTGTAGGTTGGGGTTAAATTGTGTTGTGTTTAAAAATACATCTGATATTGGAAAAGTATTTGAAATATAGACCTGAAACTTGGAAAGAGAGAGAAATTGAACTTTAGGTGTCATCTCACACATAAAAGGATGAACACTTAGGAAGAGATGAGCCCACCTCTTAAATATAAGGCATCAAAGAAGAGATGCTACCCCAAAAGGAATTTTTGAAAATACTGAAATGTAAGAAAAAGAAAGTATTAAGTGAAGACGACCAAGAAGTATGTTAAAAACAAAATGAAAATTAAGCTAACAAAATGAGGCAGATTGAGGTATGAGGTTAGAATTGGGAAATAGTGGTTATCACATATCTAGTACTGTGAGGATTCAGCTAAAATAGACTCCTGAGCACATGCAGAAAAAGAACTAGGAGATGGGCGTGGAGGTACTTCGAGTTTTTGTAGTCCCTGTCCTCCATTATACTACAGAACACTTAGATACAGGGCCTGCCCATGCACCATTACATGCTCCACCTGTAAATATCCCCCAACATAGGTATTACAAAAATTGTTGATCTTAGGTACAGGAACTAAACAAGGGCATAGTCTTGCTGACAGTGTTTCAGTGGAAGTGAGAAAACAAAGAATTAGAGACAAGGAAATATAGCTTAAGAAAATAATTGAGACTTTCAAGTCACTAAGCCAAATGTGACACGGTTATTAGAGGCAGGGGCACCAATATCCCTTGAGTCCTTTTTAATGAATTGATGTCAAGGACATCAACTCATGCCTAATCAGTCATCTCTTGCTGCCATTTGCAGAATTTTTGCAAAACAAAATGGCACAATCTGAAATTTTTATTTATGAGCTTTTGATATTTTTCTTTGAATGTATAATGGTAAATATTCTTTTAAAATTATCCAGTTCTTTTATATGATTTTGTTTTATTTTACCCTCTACAATAATTTGATTGTTTCATTTCATTGAAACTCAAAGGACATTAGACAAATTATATTTATGTGGAGATGTCACAGTTGATAACATGATTCTGGTCAGCATCTTAAAATTGTATTTTGTGATTCTAAAATTCTTTACACTTAGAGTGCTACCCATTGTTTTTAATATGAGGTAAGTAGATGTGCTTCACATAAAAAGCAAAAAAGCCTGACATATGGAATTTTAATGAGGAATTAATTTAAATTTTACAGTACAATGACTGTATTTTCTGTCCATTTTGCATGTGTACATCACCATAGAAACCCAGTATCAGAGATACCACAACTACTACATCATCCACAAGAGTAAAAGTCCTCCAAATACATTATGCGGAAGGACTTACTAGTAATGATTTGCAAGGCAACACCAGCTTTGACATTTCTATCTGAGAATTTGTAAACATCTGGGTCACTTAAGCATTTCTTCTCTTTATGTTCAATGTTGCTTGCTCAGAACCATGAATAAGGACTATGTTGGTAAAACTTGTCCTAGAGTCCAAGATTCTTTAAACAATTGATGTATAATAATATCTAATTGAAAAAGTGCAACTCCTGTGTATTTATTTCATCAGAAATCTCTGGAAATGTCCTTCCACTGGCCTGTGGATTTGCTCTTCTTGGCCTGTACAGTGAATACAGTGTGTAGTGCTTTATTACCAAGGCAAGGTTACTTGGCTGGTGGCCAAGTGCTCTCTGGGTGATGTCTGGTTTCTTTTCCTTTGTTGCACACAATAGTATTTTATAAATGCTCAGAACATTACAGAGCCATTTACTGGTGGCCATTTGTGAGCCCTATTACATGACCCTGATGTTAAAGTAAAGTATCTATTTGTTAGACTTAGAACAGGAGACTGTCCCATTCAGAACATCAGTAAGACCCATGCCTCTTTTCCAAAGCAAGATTCCTGTTTTAGGAGATCCAAGGAAAATCACTGAAGCTCTTAAAATGCTGTCTAATGAACAGAGACTCAAAGCATCTTCTTAACCCAGACACAGGGACGCTTGATAAGGACCGTTGAATCAATCTATCTTGAACTTAGTGTATCTCACAGATCTGGTTCCTGCGACCCCTTATCCAGTACCTGTTCGTTTGTTTTTCATTTGTTTGTTTGTTTTTTTATTTCTTTTTGCAGTTTGTTCAGTACCTGTTTTAGTACTGAACACTAACCATAATTCTAGGTCTATGAATGTTCACTGTTGCTGCCACTTTCCCTCCTTTCTTTATCACCTGTTAAGGACTTCACATACGCTTATCATTTTCACACACAGATTTCCTCCACATTAGCTGCGGGTGGGCCTGCACCGCAGGACTGTCTCCCTCCTAGCTTCTGTTCTCTAGGATGTCCACTGCACTCACCATGCAGATGCCCATCGGTTACCCATCAACTCTGGGGTCTACAAGGCGGTTACCTATTTAGCTGACTCCAGGCACCCCCACTGTGTGGATAAGAGGCATCTGCCTAAGTGGCATGCAATTAAAAAAAATAATTATCTAAATTGGCATAGTTATTAGATAATTCACACCTCAGAGCTAGTCAGTCTTCAATTTTGTGAATTTTTGAGGAAATGGAGTTCTAGGCCCAATCCATATTCTGTCTTATTGATCACAACATTGCCAACCATGTGTCATCTCTGAACAAGTGAGTGGAAGCATTTTGTTCCTACAGAGCTATAGTTGCCCAGGCTTTCCTCTGAAGTTTACCATCCTTTATGCAACAGTTTTATTTATTTATTAATTTTTAATGTATTTAGTGCGGGGTAAACAGCATCTCACTACACAGATGGGACCCATAGCTATCCTCCTGTTTTCAGCCTCCCAAGCACTGGGATTACAGGCATGTGCCCCCATGCCCAGTCTCAATTTTCCTCTCAGTGCACTCTGGTAACAGGGCTGACATGGCATGCGAGGGATTGAACCCCAGTCCCTGAGTCTGCCTAAGCAGGTGCTTTAATCCACTGAGCTATCTGGCTGGCCCTCCCTTTAATCAGTTTGATCAGTTGTATTACATCTTCACCACTATTTTTGAGATTTTAATCTCAAGAGTTTCCGCTAGTTTCCTGGAAAACATTGGTTCATCTCTTTCTACCAGAATAATGAAGATCTAAATTCTAATCCTTGTCTATTTTTTGTCCTGGACTGTTTTTGTCCTCTATTGTGAATCAAGCTCGCATACTTCTCTGCTCTAGCTCTTGTCAGAGTATTTGTTATCTATGACCCCAGGATCAAACAGCTATTAAATCACTTCTCTCAGTTGACCATGGTTACAGATATTCATGTAGATAAACAAAATTTTATTTTAGAACGTAAAGTACAAGACCTCTAACTTGATTATTTATCTTTTTTAAGTTGTTGAAAAAAGCAGAAAAACTATGCACACCTCTTTGACTTAATGAAAAGTTCCACATTCCTCTGACAACCCTCTTACTTCTGAAGGAGGATTAGAGGGCTATCCTGCAGACTGACTTTCAGGATTCATATTTTTTCTTTGTTTTTTTCACTCTATTAAAATTGCTCCTTTGCTTCCCCTGAACTCAGCATCTCTTGTCATTTTCTCTCTTATACTACTTTATCTATGACCTTTTAGGGATTAAACAATTCATTTTTCTACCAAAAGTCATTATATTTGAGACATTTCAGACAATTGAACTTCTTTTCCTGTGGCATAGCTTATCGAAGAATCTATGTTGTAAAGTTTTAGTTAAAACATTCCCTCTTAAATTCCACTGTGCTGTGATATCCAGTATATGTGTTTGCCAGGAACACATGCCCAAGGCACGTGCCTTTGAGTTCAGGCTCCCTCACGCTTTAGGAAGGTCACCTAGGTCAACCACGTACCATTGCTCCCACTTACGTAGTGCGAACAGTAACTCTGATTACTGCTCTAGCTACCTCAGAGGCTTTATTGTGAAATTATAGAAACACATCATTTTGGGAAGTCAGCATTATTAAAATTACACAAAAACACTTTTTCAGTAGTTTACAGATACGGTACTCTAAACATTTTCAACTCCACAGTTACTTTATTTCCCCATATAGTTGAGCTTTGAGGATGCATAATATTTATTAAGTGCTTGATATTTTTCTCACCTGCAGTCATATTTATTGGCCTCGTTTTTGTTTTTGTTTTTGTTTTTAACTATTCTTGAATTCCCTATTAGTTCTAATTCTCCAGGCTAGGAGCACATGTTTTTACATATTATGAACAATTTTCAGTATTTATCATTAATATAATTCTGTGACAAGCATAAAGAAAGAAAACATATTACTAATGTAACATTTATTTTCTCTCTTGTCTTTTTGAGACAGGGTCTCACTATGCAGTTCAGACTGGCCTTGAACTCACTTTGTAGCCCAGGCTGGCCTAGAACTCACAGTGATCTCCTGCCTCAGCCTCCAGAGTGCTGGCATTACAGATGTGCAGCAACACACCTGGCCCACATTTATTTTCTACCAATGAAATGGCTTCTGTCTTAAAAGTCTTAAAAGATTTGCATATATGTTTTCTCAATTTATTGTTAAGGAAAGCAAATGACAGAAACCAGCAAGTCACTCAGGTCTTCAGCAAATAATTATTAAAGATCATTTAGTGTCCACTTTGAAGTACTCCCTGAATTCAAGGCATTAGAGTCAACTCACAAATATTCGCAACAGTAAGTAAAGCCTTGCAGCTTATAGCCAATAACAGTGTAGACAGACTCCGCCAATTAGCTGCCCATTAGTACCACTTGTTCACATCTCTGTTTAAACTGCTAATTAAGGCAAATACATGCATACATGTAGAAATAAACTTTTATGGGATAGTTGAGACAGCTTGAAAAACACGGTGCGAAACCGCCAATTACAACAAGTTCAACCGTAAAGGGTTGAAAGGACTCTAGAGTGAGGATGCCTTCAGTAAGTGTCACTAGTGCCAGGGACATGCGAATTTAAGTGTATCCACACTCATTAAGATAAGCACACATGAAGACACAAACACCAGAAATGAATAACATAAAGCGGGTGATGTGTCAGTGGTGTGCACCAGAATGATGGAATAGAACCCTTCCTAAATATAAAAAATGAAAGATAGGTAACATAAGTGAAATTGGTTTAATAAATATTTTATAGTTCATTCCTCCTTCCCTGAGAGTGTTACAGTTTGCTTTCCAGAGTCATTCTAAGGAAAATGACATTATCTGCATTCTCAGGAAACTGAGAATGTGTTTAACAAATTGTGTTTAATACGTGGTAGCACTAGGTGTTCAAATATTCAAATAGCTGATATATATTAATTATAGTTTTCCTGCTGTTATGTCCAAAAGCCTATATTTGCCTCAGTGCATTCAAAGCACAGGAAAACCTAGTGTAGCTTCCGTTATTATTTCTATTTTAAAAACACATTTATGGAGATAAATATGTGTTATTGTAAATGCAGCAGAAGAACTGATTCATAGTGTTTTTTTTTTTCAAATTCCTTATTCTCTTCTTGCCATATTGTCTAAGCTACACAATAATCTATGCCCTCCCTACTTTTCAGGGAGTTCTCTTTTATATGCATGTACTAGAAAGCACAATACAGGGGCTGGGGAGATGGCTCAGTAGAATAAGCACTTGCCTGGCAAGCTCAAGGGCCTAATTCAATCCCCATTTCTGCCAAAAAAAAAAAAAAGAAGAAGAAGAAGAAGAAGAAGAAGGAGGAGGAGGAGGAGGAGGAGGAGGAGGAGAAGAAGAA
>NDGM011023370.1:0-12470 GCA_002564305.1 Octomys mimax
TAGTGATTTGGTTTGAAACTGTCTAATTGCTATTTGTTTATCAATAAAATTCTGAAAAAAAATAGATGTGGAAAAAGCTTTTGTGAAATTCCAAGATCTACTCATGATCTTTAAAAGAGCCTGAAGAAAATAGGTATAGAAGGATGTAATTCCAGCTTGATAAACCCATTTAGGATAAACCTACTGCCAATATCATATTAAATATGGAGAAATGGAAAGGTATTTCTCCAAAATCAGAAATAATACAAGGATGACCTCTAGTAGCACTCCTGTTCAATATGGCACTTGAGATATTAAGTGGAACAATTAAGAATGATAAATAAACAAGAGATTTATAGCAACAGATGAAGTAAAGGAATCATTATTAGCAGATGACATGATCCTTCACATTGAAGATGAAAAATATCTACAGAAAGACTTGTGAAATAAATAGCAAAATTCATCAATGTACTAGAAAAAAATAAGCAAAGAAAATTTATAATATTCCTGAAGACCAATAATGAATCCCACCATGAAAAAAATTAGGACAATAATTCTACTCATAATACCACAAAAATTAAGTACTTAAGAATTAACCCAATCAAGGGAATAAAAACTTCTAGAATAAAAGCTACAATACTCTGAAAAATGAAATCAAAGAGAGCATCAGTAAAAAAACAAACTAAAATCCCTGTCCCTTGGACAGGAACAATCAATACTGTCAAAGTGGCTTTACTACCATTTGCTATTTAAGTAATGCATAGACATAGTGTAATACCAACCACAAAATACAAGTCAGTAGTATTCTTCACAGAAGTAGAGAAAATGTCCTAAATTTTATATAGAAACAAGAGACTGAGAATAGCAAAAGCAATCCCTGGAAATAAGAGCAAAGCAAGCACATCAAAATCCTAGTTTAAGTATTAATGCAAATCTACAATGATGTTTTTAAAAACCAGCATGTTACTCACACAAAAACAGACATGTGGATCAGTGGGACAAAAATAAAAGATGCAGACACAACCCAAGGCACATTAAGTCATCTAATCTTTGGCAAAGTAATGAAATGTAGTGGTGGAGGAAAGATAGGCTGTTTAACAAAGTGGGCTGGAAAATTGGCTACACACATGTACAAGATGGAATCTAGACTCATACATATCACCAGGTAGCAAAATTTTCAAAACATGGACTAAAGACCTAAATATTAAAGCAGAAACTTTTATTCTCTTAAAACACAAAATAGTCAAAACTAGAAGACACTGGCACAGGTAAAGACCTTCTAAGTAGAAACCCAATTGCACAATAAATAGCATCCAGAATCACAAAGGTGATTTTATCAAATTAAAGAGCTTCTACACCACAAAGAAAAAGTAGTAGAATAAAGAAACAGAATGGGAAAATAATTTGGCCAATCATTCCTCAGACAAAGGACTAGTACCTGGAATATATAAAGAACTCAAAACGACCAGGATCTTCCCCCCTCAAAGAATTAAAAGACCCAACAAGATAAAAGGAAACTGAAATGAATAGATAGATACTGCTCCATAGAAGATGTACAAGTGGTCAATATTTATTTATTTATTTAATTTTTTATGTTTTATTTATTTATTTATTTTTTTAAGGAAGGTCTACAGGGTGTTCAGCGTCTCACTACCAGATTGGACTCATAGTGATCTGCCAGTTTATAGCCTCCCAAGAGCTGGGATTACAGGTGTGCACCACCACGCCCAGTCTCCATTGTTATATCAGCAAGCCTCAAGGGCAGGGCCGGTGATCAAACCTCCAGCTCCTGAACCTGCTTGCAGGCACTTTAATCCACTGAGCTATTTGGCCAGCCAAGTGGTCAATCAATACATGAAAATATATTTAACTTCTCTGGCAATTAGAGAAATGTAAAGCAAGACAACACTGAGATTCCCTCTTATTCCAGAAGGAATGGCTATCATTAAAAAAATTAAATAATAAAAAATGCTGTCATGGCTGTAGGATAAAAGAGGACATTTCCACATCATTTGTGAGGATGTAAGCTACTACAACTACTATAGTAATCAGTATGGAGACTCCTCAAAAACTCAAAATAGAAATTCTATTTTGTTCAGCCTTTCTCCTTCTAGGTAACTTCCTGAAAGAGCTGAAGACATCATACTTCAGTGATATACAAATACCCACATTCATATCGCAACTCATAGCAGTCAAACCTTAGAAGCAATCTATATATCCACATGAGGAGTGGATAGAAAAAATGTGCTATTTACCCATAATTGAGTACTACTTTTCCATAAAGAGAGATACACTTGTATGTAGGAAAATGGATGCACTTTGAAACCATAATGCTAAATGAAACAAATCAGACATACACATTTATGTATCACATAACTCATCTACATGAAAATCCAAAGTAAAAATAACTTAAAGAGCAAAGTAAAATAGAATCCGTAAGAATCTTTTGCAAGTGGAAAGGGGACAGGGCTCTGGAAATGGAAGAAGAGAAAAGGAGTTAAGGGAAAAGGCAACAAATAATTAAGACATGTTGCATGCATATACCTACTATTTTGGCTCACTGTTTGTAGAAGTTTTAGTCCATAGGCTGGCTGCAAGGCAGAACAGTGTGGCAGAGGGAAGAGTACTGGTAAAGCAGCTCATGGCATGGTGATCAGGAATCAGAGTGAAGAAAGAACAAGAGAAGACTTTCCAGGCCATGCCCTATGGAGTCACATTTTCTGACCAGACTACACATTCCTCCATGATCAAAACACTTCCCAAAAGCCCTACCTATGAGTATATGAGAGGGCACTTCTAGATATAAACCTATTAAGTGTACATGGTTTTGATCCCACCAGGAGTCTCATTGCTAAACTGTCCCTATGGGTCCCTGTCCGAATATCATAAAGGAGACAAGCACTGATACATTCCCAGGTTTTGATTATACATGGTCAAGAAAAGCCTGCAGACCCATTCCCTCAAAGGGCACACAAAGCATCCAGACCAGGCAGGGCCACATAAGCTCATGTGCAATTCCTTCCCCTACCCTCGTCTGCCATTCTCATGGTTTACACAAATCATTCACAACAGCTGTAAGTGTGTGACAGCAAAGCTCTGTGATTCATCCACCCATTTCTTTTGTGCCCAGACTAGCGCCTAGCACACAATTCTCCCACAGAAGCTGGTTGCAATAAACTGGATGCCTATTATTTCTATCCTGCCTGCCTCTGATTTGTGGCATCACTGAGTCCTGGAGAAACATGAGTTTCCTGCAGCAGGAAATCTACAGACTCAGAAGCCTGGAACCAGACATAGCAACTGGACATTTCAAGACCTGAAGACAAAACCATTCTTTTGTGTGGGCCAGGGCATAGGTGCTAAGTATATCCCATGATTCTGGACATAAAATATAGAAAAATAAAGAAAAGGCGGGGTTGGTAGAACTCATCTTTAATGTTCTAATCCTGGTCTGTGTTGATAAGATAAGTTAATGGCTCTCAGGCAATATTATTCAAGGATATGACAGAGACAGAGGCTGGTACATAGACAGGTTTAGGAATTCTGAGCTTTTCCCAGTTTGTGCATTCAGTGATAGCTAGGGACCTCATCTGTGCAGAGAGAAGAAGGTACTATGTCTAACAGCCTTGTACAGTGTGAGTTCCTCAATCCATTTGTCATTTACAGACACTTGCCAAAACCAGAAAATAACAAGGGAGAATGGGAAAGGAGTTTGCCTTTGGCAAGAATGGTTGGTCAGAAAATTAATTATGGGAACACAGCCAAGTCAAGAATAGTGTAGATGGATTTATTTATATGAGCTTCCACTGACTCAAAAGCCATTAGAAGATGCTATGGCTTCAGTTGCATTTTGTCAAAATCTAAATGTTTAAATCCTAAATACTTGAACATGTAACTTCATTTGGTGATAGGGCCTTTCCAGAGGAAATCAATTTAAATGAATAAGTAGCATGGATCTGAGGGTAGGGGTTAGGTATGCCCTGGACTACCCTGTTCTCTAATCCAGTATCCTGGTCTCCTCAAAAGAAGGGCAATTTTAGACTCAAGATATGCACAGGGAGAAGATGAAGTGAAGAGGCACAGGTAGAAAGTCACATATGCAAGGTGAAAATACTGGCTGGTAACCCATCCTTCCCTCATAATTCTCAGAAAGAACCAACCCTGATGGCATGTTGACTTGGGACAACTATCTCAAAAACAATGAAATAATTTCCTTTCTTCAAGACTTTTAGTTAGTGAGACTTTATAACAGGATTCTAATAAACTAATCCAAAAGACATCTGGGTACTGATGGTATGTATAATATGCCTGCTGCCCATCGTGAGAGTGGTTAAACAACTACTGAAGGGTAGCAACTTCCTTATTATCAATAAAAACGCTTTTCTGGCTCCAAGGGCCAGATAATTGATCAGACTCAGGACATGCTTAGACAAGGCCAATAAGGCATGCATATGCGTGCTGCTTAGCTACTCACACCCAAAGTCAGGCAGTCTGTGGCCTCTCCCTGACAGAAGAGTCAGCATGATCTGACCTCACTGGATTGGCTGCCCACTTCTGGGGCTGCCTTTGCTAATATTCATCACTTTCTCCTGGATTACTGCAGCCTTAGCTAAGCAGAGAGCTGCAGTAGTTGCTGGTTGTAGTCCTTGAGTTGACCACAGGTGATGAGCTGGCTGCTTGTCCACGGCTACAACCACACCATGGTTCCGTCCTTCCAGAAACAGAGAGCAGAATTATGAAAACACACATTTCCACAGATATTTTTGTGAACTAAATTAAAGTTGAATTAGCAAAGGGCATGTGTAGGCATGTTTGTTGAGAGAAAGATACAATTCCTTGAAGAGAATGAAACTGCAAACCGAAAGAGCATATTAATATGATTAAGGACACATGGGGAAAGATCTACCTGGTAAGGATATTAGCCATGTACAGAGGTCTCAGGTATGCCAGGCCACATCCTGCAGGCTTTATGCTTACCATAACATTCTGTATCCCATGTATCACCAACATTTCCCAAAGGGAAAACTGAGATGCATACAAATGAAATAGTTTAAACAAGTTCATGCAGCAGGCTAATTAAAATAGGAACAAAGACCACAGAATATACTGAGTGGCCCCCTCCATAGAGCTGTCTGTCCGTATTCCAATAATAACCTTTGTGTCACTAACCCTGAATGAGGCCCCATTATTTGTTTTTCTTTAAACCTTGGCAGTGTATTCATAAAACATCCCTTTTCAAAACTTTCCTTTAGTTACCCTTCTTGTGCACATCATTGGTTTTCCTTGTTGGGCCTCAGGCAGGTACAGACAGTGCAGAAAGCTTATGAAAGAGAAAAAGAAAGGTGGCAGTGACATAAACCTGGGATCATACCTTGGGAGAGAAAGCTGAAAGTGAGGGTCCCTGGAAGGGTGAAAAGGCACAGTATAGATTTGTTGAGATGGTGGCAGGAGGAGTTAGAGTTTCTTAGGAGACATGTTGAATGGTGTTGCCCCTTGTGGGTTATGTGGCCAAGGATTTGAAGCAGAACTAATTTATCTAGCATATGAATATATTAAGTTGGAGAAGATAAGAAAGTGGAGCATTGTGTAACAAGGGCCTGAAAAGGGTAAAATCGGATCCTAGAGTCCTGGGGCCTGGCCCAAAAGACATACCTGCAAGGTTCTGAACCTCCAGTTTGCACAAAAATTGAGTTTGTTGATCTATTAGTCACATTTTCTGCTAAGTACAGGGGAAGTCCTCAGTCATGCCATGCCAATCAACTCTACCACTCTTGAATGCTCACAGGGAGAGAACAATATAGATACCAGATAGTCTGGTAAAAAATAATTACAACCATGCTAGTTAGGCATAAAAACTTTTCTTATGCTAGTTAAGTATAAAAAACGTGCAAAAAAAAAAAAAACATTGACTCAGTGTGAACCCACTGATTACTAGAGGCATGTAACCAAAGTGAGGTAGTAGGAAAAGATTCAGCTCCCAACACCAACCTCAGAACTTTCCTTGATCTCAGTGGAAGCAGACATTCTAGGCCAGCTTCAGACAGGAAGAATAAAGGGGCATCACAGAGAAACATATTGGCTCAATAGTTTTGAGGGAGCTGAACTGCGTCTGCTTTTCTATCTGACACAGAAAAAGAGAATTGTGCTCAGTCACCAACTGTGGAACTCAAAGACATTCTGCCTGATAGGGTCTAGACTCTACATGAGTGTTCTTTCTTTCTGGTAAGATCCATGAGGGCAGCAAATAGGAGAGAAGACCAGGCTTAAGGATATCTAATCCTGTCAGGGATATAGTTTAGTACTACAGCACCTGCCTGGCACACATGAGGTCCTAAGTTCAATTCCAGTACAAAAAAGTCTAATTCCAATGGATGGTGCCCTTACTCTTCACTCTCCACTGTTACCAAGTGACTCCTAACTAGTTGACTCCCCTACCAGTGGAAATGAGGCTGGTAAAAGTATCAGAGAATAATTACCTGAAGGAAGCAGAGACTGGAGAGTGAACACAGCCAGACAGATTTTACATGACAGAGCAAAGGCTATGAGTTAGTGATTTTTATTGAGTTTTTTAGCCAATGGACAGACTAAAATTTGTACTCTGTTGGAGAGTTAAAAGTCCACTAGAAATCCCAAACTCTTTCAGCTGTGGTGAAACCACAGCTTCTGGAATGCAAAGTGATGAACCCAAAAGGAAAACACCAGAAGGACACAAATTCTATGAACCAGCTCTGGCCATCTCAGACTGAACCACACACCATGCAGTACTATCAGACTACTAGAAGTTTTAGTTTTGGGCAAGACACAGAACCTGCAGGCTGATTCCAACCAATTACATCCTGTTCTAGAGAAGACTAAAGAAAATATATTCCTTAGGTATAACATGATCAATTGTTCCCAAAATAATGTTCATAAGGCCAAAGACAATACAAAATCACTGCATATATAACTCATATTACTGACCTAAATGCCAAGATCTCTTGCTTTAGGAGAAGTGGGCAATGGTTCTCAAGGGAGGGTTTCCAAGGACTCTTTCAGGTTTCATGAGGTTAAACTTTTTATAATAATGCTTAGGGCCAGCCAGATAGCTCAACGGACTAAAGTGCCTGCTTAGGCAGAGTGCAGTGGCTAGGGTTCCTTCCTGGCATGCCGTGCTGGCTCCACCCCTGGGGCACGCTGAGAAGACAGTGATTGAGACTGGGCACAGTGGTGTGCGCCTGTAATTCCAGAGCTTGGGAGGCTGAAAACAAGAGAATTGTAACCCTGTAGACCCTTTACTAAATACAATTTAAAAAGTAATGCTTAGATATTAATTACCTTTTTCATTTTCATATTCTGTCACCAGTGTACAGTGAAGTTTGGTAGAAAGCCCATGACAAGTTATATCAAAATAGATTGAATGCAAAAGTAATATGAGAATTCAATTGTAACCTAAAAAGCTAGGTCTTTAAAAAGTTTGTAGAATTATGAAACAATGTCGCTCTTCTTACTATTTTTTTTCAAAATTGGGAAAACCTAGTTATTTTTCACTGGATAATGAGCTTATTTTAAATAAGTTGAAAGATTTTAAAATCATCTAGATTTCAGTTGTAATGTGACAAATATAGCTAAATATTACCAACATAAAAACTCTTTGGAGTCTTAAGAAAGTTTTGAGAGGATAAGTGGCTCTGAGCCTAAAGCTGGAGTGAGGCAGCTTGCCTTAAGTTCTAGTACACATCAAAGGCCACCTAGGAAACTTGTCCAAATACATTGGTAGGTCTCCCCCACAGTTTCTGATTTAGGAAATCAGTAGTTGAGCCTAAAAGTTAGTGTCATTGACAATTTTCCAACTAATACTGAACCAAGCCTCACTGTGGTGGAAGGGATACAGCGGGTCCAGGTCAGACACTCCTGTGGACCCTCAGCATTTATTTTTCAGCTGCCAGCAGTTTTGCTTGGTAGAGGGTATACAGCCAGTACCTCCTGGGTGACTGCTTTGTGCAATGCTACCTCCACCTCAGAGACAGCTCACATTCCACTGCATTCCACAGAAGCCCTCTCAACTTTGGAGCTATCCCTGGCATCAGCTGGGACCTTCAGTACAGTTCTATCCCTGTCAATTTCCTCTGACCAGTCCTGCTTCCTTCACTCATTCATTCACTCCTATTAGTAACACCAATAGGAATCACTAACAAACATAAAGCTCCCTGTCAGAGGCCTCTGACCCCAGGGAACATGACCTGTATTAAATGATGAGCCTACTTTGTATCCTCAAAAGTCCTTTGTCTCTCTGACAGGCAGAATGGCAGTTCTTCCAGTGGCCATGCTACTTTGATCTCTCACATGTCTAGAAAATTTCAAAGCTCAAGCCTCCAGGAGTAGCGTGTAGATTCTTTGTGAAATGTACCCATTGGTTTTTAGGTCCTTGGAAGTAGATCCAGGGCAGTAATCTGAACTAGTCAGCCAATCAAGGGTGTGCTTGGTTCACTCATGTCAGCTCATGAAAGCTGACTGTCAAATATTCAGGAATTTACTGAACTGGTTGTTAAACACAGCCTTACAGATGGTTCCTGACTCACAATGGTTCAACTGAGGATACTTTACATTACAATGGTGCAGAAGTAATATACATTTGGAGGAAACTGTACTATGAATATTGAGTTGTTATCTTTTCCTGGCTAGCAATCCATGGTATGATATTTTTGCCTCACTGGACCGCAGTGAACCATAGTTCCCTGTCAGCCACAAGATCAACAGGAAAACAATCAGTACTCTATCATGCACTGGGTTGCTATGCTACTAAGTTATGAAGTTTTGGAGCATTGCATGTACTTTGGACTTTCCATGTTTATTTTCCACTTAGGATGGGAATCCAGAGGGGTAACCCCATTGTAAGTTAAAGAACAGTTGTATATAAATTTGTGAATTAAATATATAATCATAGCTTTTGCACAATGAGTTTGCTGTGAGAGCACAGGTGTAGTAAAAAACCACCACTAAATCAAAGCCAAAATGGGGAAGGAAAAGACTCACATTAATATTATTGTCATCAGACATGTGGACTCTGGCAAGTCTATCACCACTGGTCATCTGATCTACAAATGCAGTGGTTTTGACAAAAGAACCATTGAGAAATTTGAGAAGGAGGCTGCTGAGATGGGAAAAGGTTCCTTCAAGTATGCCTGGGTTTTGACAAGCTGAAGGCCACGTGTGAGTGTGATATATCACCATTGACATCTCCCTGTGGAAATTTGAGACCAGCAAGTATTATGTAACCGTCACTGATGCCCCTAGACACAGAGACTTCATAAAAAAACATGCTTGTAGGCACATCTCAGGCTGACTGTGCCGTTCTGATTGTTGCTGCTTGTGTTGTGAATTCAAAGCTACAAAATTGGTGGTATTGGTACTGCCCCTGAGGGCTAAGAGGAGACTGATGTTCTGAAACCCAGAATGGCAGTCACCTTTGCTCCAGTCAATGTCATAACTGAAGTCAAGTCTGTTGAAATGCACCATGAAGCTTTGAGTGAAGCTCTTCCTGGGGTCAATGTGGGCTTCAAAGTCAAAAAACATGTCCATCAAAGATGTTGGTGATGTTGCTGGCAACAACAAAACATGATCCACCAATGAATGCAGCTGGTTTTACTGCTCAGGTGACTATTCTGAATCATTCTGGCCAGATAAGTGCTGGCTATGCCCCTGTCTTGGATTGTCACACAGCTCACATTGCTTGCAAGTTTACTGAGCTGAAAGAAAAGATTGACAACGGTCAATCTTACTTACTTCTTACTTACTGGTCTTGTAAGAAGCTGGAAGATAGGTTTAAGTTTTTGAAATCTGGTGATGCTGCCATTGTTGACATGGTGCCAGGCAAGCCCTTGTGTATTGAGAGCTTCTCTGACTGCTCACCTCTGGATCCTTTCACTGTTCACAATATGAGACAGACAGTTGCTGTGGGTGTCACCAAAGCTATGGACAAGAAGGCTGCTGGAGCTGGCAAGGTCACCAAGTGTGCCCAGAAAGCTCAGAAGGCTAAATGAATATTATCCCTGCCACCTTCCACTCCAGTCTTAATCAGTGATGGAAGACTGGTCTCAGAATTGTTTCTCCCAAGTGGTCATTTAAGTTTAATATGAAAGAATGGTTAATGATAGCAATGTATCATAAAATGTTCAGAAGGAAAGGAGAATGTTTTATGGAGCATTTTTTTTTGTGTGTGTGTGGGTGGCAGTATTTAAGCTATTAGTTTTAAAATCAATATTTTTTAATGGAAACTACTTGACCAAAAATCTGTCACAGAATTTCGAGACCCATTAAAACAAAGTTTAATAAATATATATATATATATATATATATATATCCACAATAGATATACAATGAATTGTACATTAAACAAATTATATTGTAAAAGGTGATATATACTCAACAGTTGCCACTTGCTAATTATTTTACTACATTTAACTATCATCATTGTTCCTTCTATCAAGTCTTTATGGCAACAATATGTAACAACACACCACACAGATATAAAAGATCTCAGTAACATTAGAACCTAGACAATAGAAATCTTAGCAAAATAACTGAAAAAAGAAAGCAAAGCCAGGGTGCCAGGAGATAAGAGTAACTAAACTCTGTGGGAAACAACCAATAAGCAGCTGTCTTCATATCTTCTGCCCCAGCTCATACATTGCCCAGGAGACCATCAGAAACTTCCATTTCTCGCAGCTCTTTGGTAGTGGCAGTTCTACATGTACCTTACTAGAATTTCCCAGTGGGATTCTAATCTCATTATTTATTCATCTGCTCCTTCCTATTCATCTCTTTTAATTCCAATTCCTGCTGAGCATTGGAATAAAGAAGACACTCACCTGCCCTGGAGTAGTTCGAGTCTATCTAAGACTACAAGCATGTATATAAGGTATAAAATACAATTACATGCACATTTAAGTAGGAATGCCTATTTAACAGGACTCCTGTAAACATCAAGTGATGGACTGAGTAGTAGGAGAAATTTCAAACAAGTAGAGACAAATAAGTGATGCTTTTCAGATCTGCATGATAGGCAAAGATGCCAACTGAAAAGAACACTATGTGCAAAGATGTAAAGGCAGTACAGGAAATAGGCTTTAACTTTGGGTCATAGGGATTGGGCAGAGCTGCCCACATTATCCCCTGGCCCCTGAAGATTATGTTGTTCTGTCAGCATTAGACCTGCTGGCATCAGGGAAAGGCCAGCTGGCTTAAACGGAACTGCTGTCCCACAAGCTAATTTGACACTATTCCTATATTCATGTGCTCTCATAGCTTTGTGTGATGATTCAGAAGTTTTATGATCAATCTCATATTGAAAAGGGCATCTCAGAACTGACTGTTCTGAGTCTTTCAAGGCTTATCCCACTACTCATTTGGGATGGTTCAGGTAACCTGCAGGATTAAAGGAAGCAAGAAAGCACTGGATGATCTGCAACATGCTGGATGATTCTAGGACTACATCTGAAGTAGGCATTCATCTTCATCTTGGAATAGTTGATCTGGCTGAACTAAAAATCTGGAAGAGTTCTCAGGTTCTTCACTAGCTTGTGCTAAAAGTTATTCCACTTCTCATATGGCTCAAAAGGAGGCTGCAATGATATTGTACACAGCACGTGCCCCTCCAGATTTCTGCACAACCAGAACTCCCAGCTGTTTTTCCTGGAACCAGGAAGCTGTAGTGAGCAGCCAAAGGCAATGAGGAGCAAGCATGCTGGAGCCAAAAGAGAATGCTCGGAGCCTTCACATCAGTGGGGACAGCTGATCGGTTTCAAATTGGCAAGCCCTCAATATTTCAGATGCATCAGATCATGCTAAACTTGTTTGCATGTCTGGCTCCCTAGTATGACTGCCAGCTCCTTGTGGGTAAAATTGGATTTGATTTAATCTTTGGATCCCTACTATTGGAAGTAGGATGGGTACATGGGTAGATTAATGAGCATATGAGCAATCTTGTCCTACAGGAACTTACAGTTAAAACAAACAATTTAAAAATTGTGTACTAAGCACATAGGTGTAAGGAACTTCTCTAATTCTTGTTATCAAATGTTAAATATACTCATAGCACTTCTATGAAACATACATTATTAGCCTTCATATTTTATAAACAAGAGCACTGATTTTGAAAATATTGGTCACTTTCTTAAGATCACAGGTAAAAAGAGGAAGAGTGAAGACTGAGTTTTATTCTTTCTGACTTGAGTTTTAAGGACATATGGATACAGAGGCAACCTAGAGCCAACAGTGTTGAGAGAAGGCAAGAGATTAATGGAGCTGGCTGGGCTTTCAGATGGTGCTTCTGAGGGAAAAAGGACTGGCAACTGAAGCCTAACAGTTAGCTTTTGTAATCTGGAGGACTACAATAGGGCATCCAAAAATGTTACAGAAGGGAGGTCAGGGGGTTTGGCCCTAGCTCAGTCCTTTAAGCGGCTCCTTCCACAAAACTGTCAGCCTCAGGTTGCTGTAGTTCGATGCCCACAACA
>NDGM011023394.1:2367-20593 GCA_002564305.1 Octomys mimax
CCAGCCCACTTAGCCCTGTAGATGACTAGATGACTATCAGGTGCAAGAATGATTGCTGAGGAAGAAGGACACAAATGCTGCCATTGTCTTGGGCAGGAGAAGAGAACAAAATAGAGTGTGAGTGGGAGGCAGTTAGTAGGAGGGGTGGATGCTATTCCTAGCCTTGTGGAGCTTGGAAAATCTGTGATTCTGACATCAATTTTGCCTCTCCTCAGAACCGCACTTTGTACTACTTTGTTTTTCACTGTGTGATGCATTTTTAACTATGCTATGTTGTATCAAGAATTTAATGAAGGGTCATCATTCCCTACACTTCAGCCTGCTCACTCTTTCCTTCATAAGTCATAGCTGTCTTCAAACCTCAGCAAAATGAGCCATGTGGTAGGTACTTTGGAAACATTTATTGCATGAATGATTGAGGATTGTGGAAATGGTAGCTCAGCTGGAGTGGGGAGAAAATTGGGTTGAAAACAATTGAGAAAGTGATGCTATTATGTTTTTTAAAGGAAGGGTATTTCTGGGTTAGGAAGAGGTGAAAGAAAAGGGAAAAATAGTTTCCACTCACGGAGGCTCATATTTTGCAACCAGGCTGGCACAGAGAGTAATGAATTGTGTTTACTTGGTGATGTGAAGTTTCTAGGGCCATGTGTCCACAACTTTGCCTCTTCCTTCCCCTGTTATCTGTCCTTCAGGTAGACCAGAAGTCCTGGTTACTTTGTGTCATGGGGCAGAATCCATCTGAGATAGCTTGTGTCAGCACCAGCAGTGTTTATCCACTTGGTTCAGTTGGTGCCTGGGTAAAGAGCTGGAGAGAAGCATTCTCCACTTCCCTAGAGGAGTTTTTCTAGGGTCACATGTGCCATCCCAGTTGGGTCACAGAAATCACTCCAGGAGAGAGGTTGAGTGGAAGAAGCAATTCCAAATGAGGAGTTTGTTTTCTCAAAATAGCTCCCTCACTGATTTTTCCATTTATTTTTTACTCTTTTAAAAGCAATAACAATCAATGAGCCAAAATAGCTGCCTGGTCAGTTTCAACTCTGTTTTCTAGTACAGCACTTGCTACAGCAGAGGAGCAAATAACTCAGAGGAAGTTACTTTAAATTTTGTACTACTCTGCCCTACATTGTCTCTATATTTTTTGGTTTTTGAAACCAGCGTGGCAGTGACTGTGATATTCTAAGAGTCCTGTGTCATGTTAGAAATGCACCCTATTTAATGATTTACTCAGTCATGAAATAGTAAGCTACTTGTCATAGCTAGATTAGGCAAAAATGGAAATCTTTCCTTGTTTTTAAATGTTCTACCTTTTCAAGATGGATAAATATGTTATTTTTTATCATATTTTGATCACACAGCAAGACATTTTATAATCATTCTACCATTTTAACATTTGCAGCAAAGATGCCTAAATTAATCTCTTTTTTCATTTAGGGTTATGGGAAAATACATTGCTCTTTAAGATAATTGGAGTTTAGAATATTAGCTTGAACCTTTTCATATGAATAAGTGGCGTTGTTTTGGCAAAGAACATTGTTTCTAAACAAGCAGAAATTTTACAAAATACAGTTAAAGTACATTTCTTCACTATAATAAAAAAGAGATGTGAAGGTAGTGATGCTATTAAAACATGGATATAAATTGCTAAAAACGCATATTCCAACCTTTGCCACAAATATACATTGAAGTGCTACTTATTACCAAGGCTTATCTTTGTGGAGAATTAAACAATTAGTGAACCAGGTCCATTTCTGCCATTATGTTAAGATAGATGGAAAGTCTGTAAAAGTTGCTCTAATCAAAAGCAAACCAGAAAGTGGGAACATATCCTAAGCAATTTGAGAAGGGCATGCACAAATTGTAGCAGAGAGAAAGAAAGAATCTGGAAAGAGTTGGTGGTCTTTGAGTTATTTCTAGAAGGATGATATGTAAAGGGAAATTCTTCCAAGTAGAAGAGTAGTATATGAAGTATATATGTTTAGAGAGTGATTCTTCTTCACTTACATATGGGGTACATTTGGGGACTAGGGAAGCCTAAAGACTTCATTGTAGATAAATCTATTCTCACCACCATGTCCTCTTAGAAAATTACCCCATTCTTGGCCTAGCGTATGTATATCTTCCAGAATGCTTTCCCCTCAGATATTAGCATGACTTTCCCTGACAAATCTCTCATTTTTAAAAATTGATACATGTGGCCACGCTATTTTAAATTTCATCTGTTACTTTTGCCTTTCTTCCATCCATGCTTTAGCTCTTCCATATTTATTTCCATCTAATAGGCTGTTTAGTGTTTTTAGTTTTTCTATTAACCCTCAGGAGAATGTGTGCTTCAGAAAGACAAAGAATTTTAATGTTTTGTATCCTTCAAACCTATAAGAGTATATGATGCACAATATGCACTCAACAAATACTACTGGAATTATTGACTAAGGGAATGGATATGAACAGAAAAAGCAGGTCCAAGCAATTTAACTAGTTTGGTGCACAAAACAGTTATAAACTAAATATACAGTTTTTCTGAGTGGTGAGTAACTTATGCATGATGTGAATCAGTACATAATACCTAAAAGTACAGCTATTAGTTGTTGTATAATCTTGAGCAAGTCACTTAATCTTTGTGCTTCATCTGCAAAATTGGAAGAGGAGAGTCCCTACTACATGCAATTATTATAAACATTAAGTAAGTTAATTTCTTTACACTTGTCCGGCATATGGCAATGGCCATAGGAGGGTTCACTAGAATAATCTGATTTCTTTTTATAGACTTGCATTTGGTTTTGCACTCCCAAAACACCTGCAAAAACTCAGGTTTCTCTTCAAATTCCCTTTGCTCAGGTTTCAAGATTCTCCTCTTGCGTTAACTGTTTTCCTGCCTCTTTCATCGGATCCTTCCCCGTTGTTGCTTGTTTTCAAGCCGGCCTGTCTTGTATAGGCTACCTTTTCTCACTTTAACTTCCTTCTTCTGTCCTCTGTGTCCACAGTTTGGGTATGGAGTACGTGCTCAGCCAGTATGTCTGTTAATCATTGTCGTAATTGGCTTCGTATTTCCCCTGGTGTTCTCACCCCAAGGCATAATTTATTCTTTCTGTTTTTCAGTGCACTGCACAGAATTGTGTTATGTGAATTTCATCATTTTGCACCATCCAGGCATTGCCATATCTTTTTTTTTCTGAGCATGAAATTCATCTTTTATGTATCATGCAAATAACAGAGAGAGACCAAAGTTTTTTGCTTAAATGTTTTGAACTGTCATTCTGCTCACAAACATTGCGATGAGAAATGTCTTTCTTTGGCCTTGCTATTTCCATTTTCTTAGTTTACACCTAAGAACTCAGTGGAACATGGTTTGTTTCTTTTATGTATTGGAGCGAATTGTTTTCATGAAGGTTAGTTTCTAGAGTATCACTATGGACACTGGCTATAAAACATTAGTTCAAGCTTTGACTCTTTGGTGTTTTGGGTTTTTATAGTGTAGCAGAACAGGACCACAGAGGCCCAACTTCCTGACCAGGTCATGCTGATTTTGGAATTGGGTACAACTTTGTCTATGACCTGTCTACCCCAGGGGCCTACTGGGGAGCTCAAAGCTACTGCACACTGTCCTCTCCTTAAGGAAGGACAAATGAGCTGTCATCAGGTAAGAAATAGGCACTGTTATGGGTGTAACAACTCATTCTGAGCATTTAGAAAAAGTGGTAACACATATCAAGTGAACCGGTATTATTTTTACATAGATGACCCAACATTTTTGCTGGAATACATTCTTGGATTCAGCAATGAAGAGCAGAAAAAGGAAAGATGAACCATCTTTTCCCTTCCAGACTACATTCACCCCATAGCTGACAGCAAGTTAAAAATACTTTGCTGGTGAGAAAGATGAGAAATGGATGATTCAGTCCCACCAAACAAGGAATATGCTGCTGAAAGTGAGTTCTGGTCGGACCCACCCTTGCCAGACATTGTTTTCAGGTTCTCTCTCCTACTGGGCAAAAATCAAAGTAATGAGAAGCAGGGACTGTCTGTAACTAGACATCAAAACCTCTGTGAAGGCGACATAGATGTTAAAATGACAATTTTGATGACATGAGATCTAACTTTTACTGCTAATTAGAAATACCAGAGAGCCCAGGTAATAGGGCATTCTCAGTCAAAGCATGGCCTGTTCACCTCACCCCGTTCTCTTTGGAATCACCTTGTCTCACAAGGATGCCATGCTCAGATCTGTTCATGATCCTGGCCCATGCCTTCCCCTACAGTCCTCTCCTTTAGACTCTCGGTCAATCAAGATACTAACTGTGCTTGGGGACCCTCCCGGGGATCCCTGGTATGTCAACCTGAACACTTCTCCTCGGTATTTACGCCAGAAGTCTTTCCCCCTGACAAAAAGTCCGGGCTCCACTCCAATAATTCTCCAATTATTAACATCTTGGATTAGTATGGCATGCTTGTTGTAGTATATGAATCAATATTGATACTTTTGTGGAAATACTGTTTATTTAAATTATATATAGTGAATTGATTATAACATGATGTTCTCATTGATTTTTTTATTGAAACCTGTATCTGTAGCCAACCTATGGTTGCAGTTCAACCACCATATGGCATACGGAGTTGTGCACTGTCCTACTATTATTCTGCCAATTATCATTTAACTTAATACATGATCGACTGTTTAATGATATCTTGTCATTGTATAAATTATATCCATCAGAGTGAAATTTCTGTCAGCATTAGCACTAAATACAGTCCTTTTTTGTTGTGTTTGTAAGTTTTTATTATGTAAATATTTCCACCATGCTGCACTACTTTTAACTAGAATCCATAGTTTATTCAGATTTCTTTTGCTTTGACCTTTTTTCTCCTCTTTTAGAATTTCATCTTGGATTTCTCAGTATGTTTAGTAGTTGTGTCTCCTAACACTCCCCTTTCCTGTGATAGTTTCTCAGAATTTCCTTACCTTTAAAACATATTGAGTTTTGAAGAGTAATGATCAAGTATTTGTAAAATGTTCTGCAGTAAAGCTGTTTCTGATGATTATTTATGACTAGACTCTGAGGGTTGTGAATTTGGGGAGGAGACCACAGAGATGAAGTAGTATACTCATTCCCTCTTACAGAAGGTGCATGCTGTCACTGTGCCTTCTCAGTCATTTGTGCCTTTGTAGCCTGGTGGATGTAGTGTTTTCCACAGTTATTCAATGAAAAATTAGTCTTTCCCCTCCTTTGCCACATGATATTCCTTGCAAAGAAGTTAGTATGCACAGCTTATATTTAAAGAATGGAAGATTATGCCCCACTTCGTTGAAGGAAAAGTGTTTACATTATTTGTATCTTTTTTTTTCTGGGAAGGACATTCATCTATCCTCTATTTATTTCTGTCTTTGTTTATGCAAGGATTTGAAATGCCAGAATGAATTCATAGTTCCTATTTTGTACTTTGGGTATATTTAATCTGAATGTTTTACTTGGTTACTGATTTGGGAACCAACTTCATTCTTGAGGAGTCACTTATTATTTGCACATACTCCTTCCCTTAATTATTTCTCATTATTCTAAGCATATGAGTATGTCCCAGAGAGTTTAAGCCATATGAACTCAGTACCAGACAGCTATTTCCAAACACTTCTTCAATAGTCTTAGCTTATTTCCCCCTCCACGAAGAAGAAGCAGAAGAAGAAGATAATCTTTGTGTCTTGGGATGGAAATGGGGCCAGTTGTAGGTAGCTGCCAGAAGGGCTGCATGCTTGCCCTGCCCTTTGCTCCACTTGGCTTGAATTGTTCCTTTTCATCTTGTCTTCTGTGCAGGATCACGAGAACTGAGAGTGGATGATTATTAAAAGATGAGCAATTCAAGATCCTAAATATTCTCAGTTAACAAAATACTGAATAGGTACGCAAAGTTACAAAGCTATAATAAAATTGTCTTTTATAGTGAATTAGTACAGTACTAACTTTCTAGCTATGAAAGATAGAACATCATGTTGTCCAAAACATAATAAAAATCTATTCCCAGAAGGTGTTTTAGAGTCCAGTGGAATTACTTTTTAAGTCCAAAAAAATCTATTGCTTATTGTAGACTTTTCTTTATTATGTTTTTAAGGTTCATCCTGAGCCATAAATGCCTGTGACCCATATGATTGAAGTTTTGAATTTTTCATTTTTTTTAGAACATTCAATCAATTGTCTCCTTTTGCCTAAGGAGAGGACTGGTTATTATTTGGTGAGAATGCTCTATTTTTTATATAATGGCCTTTACATGCTAGTCTTTGTCAGGTTGCCAGCCACTTGTGCCATTAGAAATCAAGTTCAGAAAATCTGTAGTCACTCCCTGCATAAACACTTTTAAAAATACATTTCTTAGCTGGAAGTAGTGGTGTATGCCTATAATAATGGCATTCTGGAAGGCTGAAACAGGAGGACTGAGAGTTCAAGTCCAACCTGAGCAACTTAGCAAATTAATGAGACCCTATCTCTGAATAAAAGATATAAAGAGGCTGGGGAGGGAGTAGCTGAGCGCAAAGGCTCTGAGTTCATTTCCCCTAGTATTTTCCCTACTCACAAAATTGCTGTTCTGATTACTTTGAATCCAGGGCTCCTTCAGGAAGATTTTTGGTTTGTCTAGAAGCTATCAGTGGTACATTTTCTAAAGAGTAGAATTAGATCATGGTGAGTAAGCTGTCTTTGCAGATTAATCTGCTGCTTCATGCTGGCTGTCTTGTGTGCACATCAGCAAAGTCCAACAACTTTCCTCTGACTGTGTGGGGGTGCCCTGCTGCTCTTGCCTAGCCTTTCTGTTGCCCAGGGTGCTTTACAGTTCTGTGGGCTTCTAGCGATCTTTTACTTTTTTATTCCATGGTAATTTCCCAAAGGATTTCAAAGTGAAAGGCTCCTGGTTGGTATTTTCTCTGGGGACCATATATGTAGTTGTTACAGAATTAATATGTGATTAGCCACCTGTGAGTCAAGCAATGTGTGGTAGACATACACGCACATGCAACTGATTAGGAGAAACCAGAATGAGTGGTAGGAAGGCAAGAAGAGTGCTTGCAAAGGGGCCACGGGCATGCAGTTGGTTTGGGGATGCAGGAGGGTATCAGTGCTCAATGTAGGGGATCTTGTGTGAGAGATACATATGTGTCAGCTGAGTCAGAGAACATGAAATCATGAACTCGAGTCCTGATTTTGTCTCCACTGAGTGTAGACCCTTGCACTCTCTAGCCCTTGGATGTGTCATTGCAACTGTCGAGCTAAGACAGTTCTTAAATCTAAAGTCCTTTGTTATTTGTGATTGCTGTGTGAGATGAAGACTACTTAAGTAGCAACTACCTGGTGGGTTAGCAAGTCTGTGTGTGTCTGTGGATGACTGATATGTGGGCCAGCGAGCTGAGGGGGGAAGAACAATCCCGGATGTAGGCGGTTCCAACCAATAGGCTTGCTGCTTCGACAAAATGAAAAAGGAGTGAAGAAAGAAGTGTTTCACTTTTGGGGAGGAGCTATGGTCTTTGGCATTGCCTCTGCATGTCGGTCTCCTGTGGAGACAGTTGGGCCTTCCAGCCTACACTCTGGCTTTTGTGCATGGACATGCACCAGGAACTACAGTGACCTTCCAGGTCTTTGATTTCTGAGTGCTCTTGGGTCTGTCACCTCTTCAGTGCACAGAAAGCCTTTTTGGGTTTCTCTGTCTCTGATTCCACAGCCAGCCAGCCTGGTCTCTTTCCTTTCTGATCCTGAAAGTCCACTTCATAGATCAGATAGATAGATATAGATATAGATATAGATATAGATATAGATATATAGATATAGATTTTGTTCTTCAAGTGTATACTAATACAATACTATTTAATAGATTTTGAAAATTTTTCATTAAAGACAGCTGAAAAAATAAAAAAGGCCTAAGTGCATTGCTCTCACCCAGATTTATTGAGTGCTTCGTATTAAGAACCCAGAAGTGATTAAGACATAGTCTCTGTTCCCACAAATACTAAGCCTTAGACATAAAACATGTCAGTGTCCCCTCATTCTGTCCATATTACTTTCCTATTTTGGAAGAAACTCATGCTAAGTCCAGATCTCTGATTAGCTTTTTCCAAAAGCTCTAATATCTCAGAGGTGTGACAGAGATCCTTGCGGTGGGGGGTGGGGCTCAAAGTAAATTCAAATGACTTCCTAAACGTGTGAGTTCTTCTAGTCTCAGCATTGCCAGATTCAATCCAGCCTATTTGTTTTGAAGTCCCAAGTGATAAGCTTGTTTAGTACATTTTTACTGATGAGGACATGGATACCTGTTATGGTTTGTGTCTAGCTGTCCCCCAAAAGCCTCATGTAGTCATGGGGCAGGGACTTCTAGAGCTTTTTGATTAACTCATGATCCACTGGGATTATGTATGATCCAAGGCTGTGTTTATGGGTGTGTGTACTTGCCCCAGCCTGGAGCAGAAAGCCTCAATGTAATGTTAGAGAGACAGAGAGACAGACTCTCTCTGTTGCCATTGCTGCTAACTCCTCCATTTTGCTTATGCCCTCTGCCATGTGCCACTGTGCTTTGAAGTCAGCTGAATATGGAATGAAACCTCCAGTAACTGTGGGCTTAATAAACCTTCCCTTCCTTCATTTTTAAGTGCTGGGTGTTTGTCCCAGCAACAAGAGAGGAGTAACTGAGACAGTCCCCTCCAGACAAATTGCTCCTACATACATGGCCTACACCCCAAGTGAGGAATGGCACTCCTTCCTGCAGGCTGCACAACCTCTAACCAGAGAACCAGGTGCTGGGGTGGGCCTGGGGAATGGCAAGCTTTTGGTCTTCTGGTCCTTTAGCGCATGCCCACTGCAACATGAGGCTGCCTTGCCAAGGACTGTGTGAAAGCTTCCCTCAGAACTTAGTTCAATGGCAAAGAAGGGCCCTGGGGCCTACCCTCCTAACAGAACCTGTCTGCCAAGGCACAGTCTATTTTCTTCATGTTTAAAACACAGCAGCATGTGTATGAACTGCCACAGAGTTTGGGTGACAAGGCATCCTATTTTTGTCACGTTGTCTTTGTTTTTAACTGCTTTTTTCCCCTCTTGTGTCCCAAGAAGTCCTTCTGAGCAGCAACACGTCCCTTTTAATAAATCAAAGCAGCTCTGCAAGATCATATCACTTGAAATAAGACTATGCGGAATGCTTAGAAGCCAAGTTGCTGCTGGAGCTGCCAAAGCTAAGTGAGCTGGATTCTCCACCACATCCACTCTGATTTAATTGGCCTAATGAGCTGGGGCTGATGTGACCAAGTGATCAATCAGGTTAGAGTTATGAGATGTTGAAAAATGAGATTACAGAAGAGAAAAGGCATTTGGCAAATTGACTACAGGACAGAGAGCTGAGAAGTCTTGGTTTAACAATTGAGTACTTTCTTTTTATTCTTTTCTCGCAGCCCTTGCAAGCTGATAAGTCATAACAAAACCTGCTTGATGCGCTTGCATGCTCATGTTTCATTGGAATTCACTTGCAGTTCCTCCTCTGTTTTGATTCAGAAATACTTTTCTTTCTTTCAAACACAATAAGCTCGAAGTTTTGCCTTGTATGAAATATTCAAAAACCAGTGAATGCCTACTATCTAGGAGAGTGAAATGACCCTATCAAATTCTTGCTATCCTTAGGCCTTGGTAATAGATTCTGTGGGAAAAAGTACAAAAGGAAACATGAGTTTTAACACTGATGTATGACATCACTTCCATTTCAACATGGGCCACTTTACTCCTATTTATTTAGTGAGCCGATTGTCCAGGGAGACATTCTGGTTTGTGGATCCTCTCTCATCTCTTTTCAAATGGCCATTTGAGGCAGGAAGTTATGGGATCATCTCAGGCCAGTAAGTGAAACTGCTCGGGACAGACATTCTTCTGGCTCTGTGGAAGTCAGCTATTGAGAAGACTTGCCAAGCTTGGCTGCTTTTCCAGTTGACTTGCCATGTCTGAAGTAAATAGGGACACCCATGGCATTAGTTTGCTGTTCACTTATAAATCTCCAGGGGCCTTTTGTTTTGTTCTAAAGAATTTGAACTTTTGTCAAACTGGTTGAATTTGCATCTCAACTCTGGGAAATAATTATATATATTATCATGTTTAAATAAACTTGGCTTCATGTCTTCCTCCCCTTTGTAAGGTTGGTAGGAAAACGAGCCTCACCTACTTTTGCTCTGGAACTCATTTTGATCAGGAGAAAGAACTGAAGGGGTTTATACCCTCTAGACTACCCAAGAAGGGGTCTTGGGCCTTTGCTGCTAAGCAGCTCATGGAAATGCTGGTAGATCTGAAGTCCAGCCCTCTACATTCATCTTGGCCATGGAGTGTCTGATTACTCTTGAAATTCAGGATACAGGGTTCAAAACTTGCCCTCTGTCACCTCATTAGTAGAACCTTAAGGTCCACTGGGATGAAGTCATATCTCTGAGAAACTTCTGGAACTGAGTTTTCCTCTTGAACAAACAGCTATCTCCTTTTGGAGACTGAGCTTCTTCTTCAAACTCTCCTTGGGTTGGGTAAAGCCTCGGCCAACCATGTCATGAAGTTTTGCCCCTCTGTGAGGTAGAGCAAGAAAGTGTATCTTTCATGCTTTGCTAGTAAACTGACAGAAATACAGCAGGTAACTTTAGTTTCATATGTACTCCCATATTTAACGTCTTCTTAATTTTTTTTCTTACTCTTCAACTGTTAAGTAAGCTACCAGCATTTTAAGTAAGTTCAGGGTTATATAACCACAATAGACTTTGATGTCTGTGATATTTTTTTCTTTTTTGGTTGTTTGTTTTCTGTCTTTCAGAAAGCATAGGGTTATCTTTCCCATTGCCTTCTTATTTATGTCCAAGTGTAAAGTTCATCTGAATGGCATGCTTTGTGGAATGTAAATAACTTTGGTGGTCCTCTGAGAAATCTTTAACTTTAAAGCTGAGTGAAATGAACACTTTCTCCTGTTTGGAATTTTATGACCAGTGATACTTTATATACTTTATTTATGTATTTATTTGGTATAGGGTCTCTCTATGTAGCTTGGACTTGTAGTGGTCCTCTTATCTCAGCCTTCCCACTGCTGGGATTACAGGCATGCGACACCACACCTGGTTTTGGTGGCCAGCACAGTGTACCCATGGTTCCAGGGACAGCCCAGAATGTGGTATCAGGGTTTCGAACCTGGGTCCTTGCACTTGCCAGGCAGGTGCTTAGACCACTGAACTATCGCTCTAGCCCTCACATATTTTTTTATGTGCTGGAGATCAAACTCAGGGCCTAGTACAAGTGCTCAACCCCCTCAGCTGCAGCCCCAGCCTTTGAGCATACTTCTTACATAAAGTGATTGTAATACTTCTATATCTAGAGAAAATTCTGATTCCTCCTATCATCCACATCACAAGGAAAGGTGAAGGCCAACAAAGTATTAAACTATGATCCTTTTATGATAGTGAAATTTTCAATATGAAACATGCTAAAGGAATCCATTCATTCTGTGGTGTCTTTTGTCTATGTTTGATATTTTTCTTTTAGATTTATTGCTTTATATCTTCTTGATTTATTAACTTATTTTTAAAATATATAATTAGTTTCTGTAAAAGGTAGCAAAATATACAGGACAGAACTTTCCCTTTTTAAAACTGTTACAAACCCATATTATCACTTACATATAAACACTATACTCTAGTTGATTATGTTAGGTGTAAGTCCAACAATGTGTTCTTATAACTGTTTAAGCAAAACACCAAAAGTTTATCATTCACTTATTTTTTAAACAAGCTTTTTTTTGTTTAAAGCTTCCTGTGTGTCAAATATCATGTAGGCCCTGGAAATTGTTGATATATCAAACAATCCTCCATCCTTTTAGATTATGTTTCAGTGGACTTTCTCCTTTGGCACTCAGGTAGTACAAAAAGATTCTCTCAGCCCTACTAGCTTTTGAAAAGTTCCTTTGCAGAGTAAGTCTTTGAAAAAAGTATTACCCCCATTACATTTTTCCTAGCTTACCTCATCAGAATTTACAGCTCAAAAGTTTTTTTATGCATGCCCATAGTTCCTTTGTGCAGCAAATATGGAATTTCTACCATGTAGGTGAACTTGATAAAATCTCTGAGTTGGGAAGAGCATGTGAAATGTCTAGCCTCATCTCTGTGGTTATATCTTTCCTAGAAACTCAATAGGTCTGTGAACTATAGGAGACTGATTGATAATTCCTGGTCTAGAGTCCTAACATTGCTCTCTTTCTAGATAATTTCTGTGGCATCATTACATTACTGCAACTTTGTTGTGTCCCACACTGAACTGTTATGGGCAGAGCTTATGTTGTATTCTCCCTGGGAAAATCCAGGAATTTGACTTAGGCCTACCTTCGTTTAGACGAATACAGGAATGATGACTACAAAAGAAAAGCAGAATGATACTGAGACTATTGTCTTCTGCAGTTCAAATGTCTTTTTGTTCTTGATTACATATCAGTTTTAGACTAAGGAAGACATATGGATATCATATTATTAAATGAATAAATGTTGAAATATTTCCTTTAATCAAGGCAGTGAATCAATCACAAATCAGTACATTGACCTGCAAGTTAGTATTCAAGATGTCGATGGCAGGGGAGATAAAACAGAAGGCAACAATTATAACAAAGGATTGGAAATCATGAATGCCAATGAAGTTCTTCAAACATTTCGAGGAGAAAAAATTTTGTTAAAATTATTTATGTATTCACTTTTGAGACTTTTTAAAAGGTTTCACAGCAGTGGTCACTGGTTTATTTATGGGAACAGGTGAAGTTGAAATGCAGGGATTTGGAGGTGTTTGTAAGTAGGTGCATGGGTCCCTGCCTTCATAAGTACTAAACAGTTGGTCAGATGCAGGGGGAATCAAATGTATAGGCAAAGCAGAGACCTGTTTTTTCTCTTTACTACACATCTCTGGGGACCCAGCCTTCCCTGAGTGCTCAGCTGGGTTGTTATAATGAAAAGGACCCCAACAAAATGCAAGCCCTTACTTTCTTTTGTTCTTTTTTCTAGGTTGTTCTTAGCCTTAAATGAATCATATTTTCTTTCCCTATCTAAGATACTTCCATTTCATGTTGTTTTTGTGTACATTGTCATTCTATTTTCAGTTGTTTAATTCTGGTTATTTGGCCTGCTTTCTGCATAATATCCTTTGTTATTATCAAGTTTGCCAAGATGTTAAGATTTCTTTGGATTTTACATATTGTCATTTATAACACATATCAGATAATTGCCTTGAGTTCTATACCCTAGAAACTGTGCCCAGCTAGAGTTGTACTAGGTCAGAAAAATCTGGCTTCAAGACATTTTATTAAAATATAAACACCCTGGGGGGTATTGTCTACATGTGAGATTCCAGGGTTCAGAGGATCTGAAGGGGTTGCAGCTGAGCATGGTGGGGCAAGCCTGTCGTGCTGGGGAGCCTGAGGCAAGATGGTTGCCTGGAGTTCAAGGCCAGCCTGAACTGCATAGGGAGACCTTGTCTCAAAAAAAAAAAAAATTGAGAGAATAACCACATTTTGGAACCAGTGTGATTTTATGCCAGGGTGGTCAATGCCAAGATTTGGAATGATAACAAAACGTGGAAACGTGGATGTCTTCTTACCTCTGCCTTTTAATTTGATTAAAATATGATAGGTGGATTCTCTGTACATTCATCTTTTTTTTTTTTTAAAGGAAAAGCTGTAGGAAAGGAGAAATCTCCTTGCTCTTCTAGGATCCATGATAAACATTCAAACACACAGCTCATCTGTCTCTAGGTTCCATCTGCGAGAGACAGAGAACTGTAGGAAGAGCTGTGACACAAGTTCATGGAAAGATATGAGTCGGCACATTTTTTCTGCACAGTTTTGTGCATCAACTTCTGCTCATTTTTTTCAGGGTCAGTGTTCAAAGTGACATTTGGGAGATATGTCTGACTCCTGCCTGCCTCTCAACAGATCTGGAATCTTTTGCTCACAGGCCTGTAGCAAATGCTGGCAACACTTTTTGCAAACATGGGCCAGATTTTAGTTTCATTATAAAATGTAAAGTCAGAGCTGGCTTTGAGTTTTGCACTAACATTTCACACAAAACTAATTTGCAGTTCTTCCAGATGGGTGCAACGTCTATGGCACACTGCCTGCTACTCTAAAATGCATGTGCTGTAGAGAATGGTGGTGGTGGTGGGGAATAAAGTATTCCCTATGTGAACAAATATGAAGGCTTTAGGATTTATGGCAAGAAAGAGTTAGATTTTAAAACATTACCCTAGTAACAGCAGCTTAATCTAAATAGAGTCTGTGGGGAAATGGCAGAGAACCAATATTATATTGACTGATTAGTAGTAGGCTTTGTACTTCATATGTATTGTCTCTCTCAGTGAGAGAGACATAATACTCAGGGAATTGGGTATCTGTTCCCCTTTTTTATCCCAATTAAATAGCTCATTTAAATCTGGACTCTAGGAACCATGTCTTTATTATAAATCAAATGTGTATGTATGCGTATTTATCAACCACAGGACACTTTGTTGGCAAGGACTTCGAATACCCTCCAGTTAGAGGCAGACCCGGCCTCATTATGTTCCCATTTGTGGACAGGCCTGCAGCAGACAGCTGTGCAGGTCACTTCCTGTATGAGGTTTCCTGGCCAGGGGACAAGTGGCTAATGTAATCCAACCTCCACTTTACTCACCAGGGCGCCACACTGGTGCAGGACTGCATCCCTGCCAGGAGGAAAGGACATCTGCTTCTAATTTACTCATCTATGTTAGCAATGACTCTTAGGATGCAGAGTCCTTACAACAAATGGGCAACCCAAGACAGAAATTCTGAAACACTAGGTCATTTTCCTTTCCTTCTAAAATCTGAGCAGATATTCATCTCCCGATCTTTCCCCTCCTCAACGGGGCAACTGGGAACTGTCCCTTGGAACTCCTTCCTTTCTGAATACTGATTCCACTGTGGGGCTACACTGGGGGAGGTGGCTGACTTGGAAAGCACCTGTCTTCTTCTCCCCCTTTCTCCACGATCTGCTGGGTGTAGAGAGCTGGCCCAGGGGCAGTATGCTGGCCCCTGTCCAGGTGTCCATTGCTCTGTATAAACTACTTGCAGGAATATTCAAGTTATTCTTTGTAGGTACCCTTCCCATAAAATTACATGGATGGCTAAGAAATGTCTAGTCTTAAAAATAGTTTAAAGGAAAACCTGGTTGCAGGGTTGTCTTTTAATTTTTCACCAAATATGCTTAGCCACAGAGATGAGTTATAAAACATAAAGAGGAAAAGACTGTTTTAAGTAAAATGACATGTGTTTATTGAGCATGGGTTCTTCATAATGTTGAGTGCAGTAACAGAATAAAAGCAGTGAAGACAGGATAGTGGATTTATAACTTGGCTTACAATACCATGAAAAACACCAGTGTGTATCAATTAGCTATAACCATGTGTTAGTGACGGGAGCCCAGGACTCTGGATCCATCCTCGCTGGCCCAACTTTTCTGTCCTCTGCCATCCTGTAAAGATGGCTGCCTGCAGGCTTTCATTTTTTTTATCTGTAAGTAAGACCTGGCTCTCCGTAATATCTTCCTCTGGGGCTGCTGTGAGCCTGACGTGAGATCCTTAAGGTGTAGTATTTATAAACGTGTGGCACTTTTTAGATAGGAGAGGGCTGTTTATAAAGAGAAAAATTAAGAGTGTCATTTCTTTAAAACATATGAATTAAAAAAAAATAAGTGTGAAAATCTTCAGGTTTACAGTAAGAGTAAAATCCACATAAAAATCTATAAGCCTCCAGAGAGAATCATAGTTAATATTTTAATGTACTATTTCAGCCTTCTATAAATTTATATTAATTTAGTGTATCAGAGATACTAATCTGTATCATTTTAAACCTACCTTATTCAATCTTATATCAGTTTAACAATTTAGAAGAAACATGAACAGCTTTCTGAATGATGAGTAAAATCAGCTTTAGGTATAGTGCAGAGATTTTGCTCGACACTTCTTCCATTTTTCACTGGATTTATTCACAAAATAAAAATCTTTGTATGGTAATTTATATATAAGCAGAAATGTTAGCATTTTCCTCTTATGAGTTTTAAGGTTTTTAATGTACACATATGTATTCTCACTTTCAAATTTTACCCTCTATCAGGAGTTGAGTCACTCGGAGAATCAAGATATTCAAATAATATGCTAAGTAGAATGTTAATATACACAGGCGTTAAAAACTGGGCTTTTCAGCATTCTAGCCCTCCATCAAGTGGTTGATTTGCCATGACAGGAGGCAAGTAAAACTTTAAATACACAGAGAGAGTTCTCAAGTAGCCAGGCAGAATAAAGTCGTAAACAAAACCAGTACTGGAAAATTTAACCTTTTTTTTTTGCAAATTGATCTCACCCCAACAATTTTTGTAGGAATGCTTTTCTGTTTTTTTTTCTTTTTTTTCATTACTGGTGATTGAACTCAGGACCCTGTGCTTGCCAGGCAAGCGCTTATTCTACTGAGCTATCTCCCTGGCCCCATGCATACTTTTCTGAATTCAGGGAATACAGGGAATTTCAAATCATATGTACTTAGGAAAAAAGGGGGAAAACCCCCCTAAAACCATTAATTTTCCATTGCCCTCGGTAAATACACCCTGCTGCTTCCTCTGGGTGCCATAATTTGCAAACTTTGCCTCCTCTGCCTGCTCAGCCACACCGGTCAGCGTGCTTGCAATGATATGAATGGTTTTAGGCAACATGGCTCTTGTTTTCTTAATCACGATAAAAAATGACTTTAGTGTTCCTTTTGAACAAATCATTTTTCTCTTTATAAACCATTTAAATCTCGAATAGAGGCCATATCAGGTATGATAAGGTTTTATCTGATCAGACCTTCAAGGCTCTGTGTCCCTTTCTCCTTGGCCCATCCCCTCCCCCACTCTATTTTTCTGTATGTCAGGTTTTAAACAGCAAACAAACCAATCTCACAGATCCTTGTAGGGCGAGGAAATGCTAAGATGGGAGTGAATCCTTTTTCCTTATTAATGGTGAGTTGCATAACAAATGCCAGGAGGTTGGCAGCTTTTCCTGCATCTGGCTCATATTAACAGTCCATGTACTTTCTGAGATATTGTGGAAGCGCCTGGGTACCACACAGCCAATCATGTAGAACCCGGTTTCCATGGTAGCAATATCACAGATTCATTTCATTCACAATGAAATCCTCATAGCAAGACGGATCTGTAAAAATAACCCATGTAAAATCAAAGCAAAATATTTCTGGATGTTTGCTCTATGCCTTTTGGTGTGCGTCTTGTTTTCCATTTTGAAAATAATCTAAAAATATCTAGGTATTTAAGAGAGCTTCCAAAAGCGCTGGAGCTCTGACCCCTGCCTCACTCTTGCACATCTCTTGGGAGTGCCTACTGTATGGGTAAAGTGCTGGACCCCTCCCCTGTTACTTCTGAGCACAGTTTAAACCTAAGTTTAAAAATAAAGCCAAAATAGTCTCAAGTCTGATTAGCATGGACTTACTTTAAAGGACATCAATATACCAATAATAAAGAAAGAGACAAACATGATCTTTGTTTCTCCTCTCTGAAAGACTTTAATAGCTCTCTGAGCTAGGAACCGTTGTTACTTATATTTTACAATGAACAACTGTTTGGCACTACTGCCACTTTACATAAACATAGTTGATTTGGAATGCCTGAGAATTTGAGTGAGAGACAAAGGGTTTTTGCACACAAAAACAGGGGCACAATTGTTTCTGGCTAGAGAATGCTGCTTGGATAAAAACGTTCACCATGGTATTACCTGAATGGAGAAGTGTGTCTGCCATGCTTGCGTAAATGACTAAAAAAAAAAAAAAATAATAATAATAAAATAAAAATACCTGCAAGCCTTTTAGAAGCATTATTTTTGAGGTTGGGGGTATAGCTAAGTGGCTCAAGCACCTGCCTGGCAAGCACAAGGTCCTGAGTTTGAGTCCCAGTACAAAAAACAAAAAACAAAACAAAACAAAACAAAAAACAAGGTTTTTCAGCTTTTAATGTGTTGATTTGATAGCATATATATCTAGTTATTAAAATAAATCCTGCAGAATTAAAAATGATATAAATACTTTACAAAAATGAATTAAAAACGACAGAGCAGCTTTCTGTCAGTTTCTTTCTAGGTTATTCCCAGATCTTTAATTTGATTGGCTGACACACTTATTGTCTCAGTTAGTCTTCTCTTATTGCTGGGACAAATAC
>NDGM011023399.1:0-11042 GCA_002564305.1 Octomys mimax
GAGGGCTTGTTCTTGGAGCCAGCTAATGGTACCAGGGAGAACCGGACAACTAAAATGCTGCTGCTAGGAACCACCGCGCCTCCTCGAGCTGTTCGCCAGAGTGTCCGCCCCATCACTGCACTCTGCACCCGTTTCTCCAGTGATCCCTTTGAGTTCAATGATTCAAACATGTGGTGTGAAGAGATGTGTAAACGGAGGCTGTTTTCCATGTCTTTCACGCTGGGACAGGGAATCAGGAAGGGGTCTACAGGCCTGGTCTCTGGCCAGCCAGTCCAGCCTCAGCAGTTACGAGGCCCATCCTCCAAGCTCCTCTCGTGCTGCAGGTTATAGTAACAGTTCTGGCAAACTCGCACTGGAGAGGAGATTTTCAAGCGTTTGATTTCAGACTGAAATCGGCTGCACCTAGTAAAAATGAAAAACCAGTCAGTCAGAGTTCCTCTCCATGTGCAAGCTCCATGACTTAACCGTTCAATGGGAAGCTTGTAAAGCAATGCCAAAGACCAACCAATGCCAGGAGGCCAAAGGCCACACTGCTGTGTGTTTGTGGGGAGGACCAGTACCCAATGGGTGCTGCACCATTGGTTTCAGCAGAGAGAAAAGCAATGCACCAGCAAAGCTATTTCTTTCCCTGAAGAGAACCAGAAAAACAAACAGATTCCAGATCTTCCTGCCGAGAAAGCCATCAGCTGTCACAGCTCCGTGTGAGTTTAGGTTCCTCCTGCCTAAATAGCATCCTCCCTGCAAGCTGAACTGCCTTCCTTTGGAAAGCAGGAGACTATCCATTTTATTTATGTGGGTCATTTATTTACATATTTTTATGACACCTGTTTTGTTTTTTTGTTTTTTTTTGTGGAACTAGGGGTGGAACTCAGGCCCTTGCCTGAGTTCATGGCTGTGCCAACGTCTCTTCTGTCCTGACTCATCTCCTTTCAGTCTCTGCTCAGCAGTGTCAGACAGTACATAAGGGGGCTCCGGTTTCAGTTTTTGAAGAGTTGCCACTCCACTTTCCATAGTGGCTGTGCTAGTTCACACTTGCCTAACAATGTATACAAGTTCCTTTTTCTCCATGTACGCATGGTTAATTAGCTTTTTCAATGCTAGGCATTTTAACTGCAGTGCGATGGTATCTCATGTTAGTTTTAACTGGAACTTCCCTGAGGACTAATGATATCAAGTCTGTGCCCCACCCCTGTACCCTGCTAATTGTCCATCAGTGGTCCTTTGTGCTCCCAGATGAATTTTTGGATTGGCTGTTCTAGTTCTGTGAAGAATGTTACTGATATCTTAATGGGGATTACACTGAATCTATAAGTTGCTTTGGGTAGTATGGACATTTTCTTAGTATTAATACTAAGAAACCCATGCATATGAAAGATGATTCCACCTTTTACCATCCTCTTCAATTTATTTCTTCAGTGTTTTGCAATTTTCACCTTAGAAGTCTTTTATTTCTTGAGCTAAATTGATTTCAAGGTTACATTAATTGTTGCGGTGGTTTTTAATGAATAGAACTACTTTCATCATTTCTTCTTTGGCAAATTCATTGGCTGTGTATGTTGATTTTGTGTTATTTTATTGGCAATATTTATAGTTCAAGTAGTTTATTTGTACAATCTACATTTTTCTAAGTGAATAATCATGTTACCTGTGAACAGGGATATTGTGCCTTCCTTTTTCTTATTTGTGTATCTTTTCTTTCTCTTGCATAATTGTTCTGGCTAAACATTCTAGTATATGGAACGAGAGTAACAAGAGTGGATAAACGTAATGAGGAAATGGTTTTCCTTCATTCAGCATTGTGTTGGCTATGGCTTGCTCGTTACAACCTTTGCTATGTCCGGATGGGATTCCTCCATACTTTGCTCAGGGACATCTTGAAGGAATGTTTTTACTGCATCTACTGAGTTACCTTACTAAGGAGAGCCTACCTTTCTTCTGAGGTCTAATGATGTTTAGTTTTATAAAGTTGGATGCTCTGACATTAGGTTGACAGTAGTTGTATCTCCTTGCTGGAATTATATTGTAAAGTAAGTCTGTTTTTTTTTTTTTTTTTTTATGCTATCCTCAAATTCTATTTTGTTAGATATAAAGGCAGGCACTCATGCTTACTTTAGGATTCCACTTGCTTGGCATATAACTTTTGATCCTTTCACTTTCAGGTTGTCTTTACTGCTGAGTTGTTATTATTTTTTTTCTAGTAGGAACCATGTTGGGTTTTATTTTTTAATCTTTTAGTCTATATCTTTTAATTGGAGAAATAAGACCACTTACAATCAGAGTTATTATCAAAAGGCACAGATCGTTATCTGCCATTTTGTAGATTTTCTCCTGGTTGCTCTGTGTATTCTTCGTTCATTTCTTCCTTTCTTAGTCATCTTTGTGGATTGATGGTTTATTGTGTTGACCATGCGTTCACCTCTTTGACTGTGGTGTGTGTGCTCTCCCAGTGGGACTTGTCCCTTACCCGCCACCATGACAGTACTTGTCCTTCACTTCTAGAGATAGGATTCCTTCCCGTGAGCATCCTTCTATACAGCTACTCCAGTTGTCATGAATTCTCTTGGTTTTTGCTCATGTTTCAAGGTCATTTCTCCTTCATTTCTGAATCTACTAATAATGGTTGGCAGTTACTTTCTTTCAGGACTTGAAAGACATGATTCCATGTCCTCTCGGGTTATAGGGTTTACCCTCAAATATGACTGGGTGCCTTTTGTTGGAGATTTAAAAAGTCTTGTACATTTGACAGTTTGACTATAATATGCTGTAGTGAGGGTCTTTTCTGTTAGGTCTACCTGGGTGTTCATGGCTTTTCCAAGTTTAGGGAAGTTTCTGGCTCTTATCACAGGACAGGTCTTCCGTTCTGTCAGCCTCCGCTTCTTCCCCTCCCAACATACTGTTCCAATGACGCAGATGTTTGCTTACTGATGCCTTACAGATTTTGAAAGCTGTTTTCATGCTTTCTTTTTAATGAGTGTGTGGTATTGAAAGAACAGTGTTTAAACTCTGACATTCTGTTTTCCATTTGAGGTAGTCTGTTGAGACTTCTACCTGAATTTTTATTTGGCTTACTGAGCTGTTCATTTTCTTTTCTTTTTTTAATTTTAGGGAAGGGTCTATAGGGTGTTCAGGGTCTCACTACTAGATCAGACTCATAGTGATCCACCTTTTACAGCCTTCCAAGAGCTGGGATTACAGGTGTGCACCACCGCGCCCAGTCTCAATCACAGCCTGTGTGTCTTGGGGTGGGGCCACCATGGCAGGCGGGGGGATCAAATTTCCGGCCCCTGTGCCTGCTTGCAGGCACTTTAATCTGCTGAGCTATCTGGCTGGCTCATGAGCTATTTATACATTTATTTGGTTCTTTCTCAAAATACTCTCTCTACTAAATTTCTCATCTATTTCCTACATTTTCTGTCTAATTTCACCTGCTTACCTGGATTCTCTTGGATCTCACTGATAAATCTTTTTTTTTAATTCATCATTGGGCATTTCAGCTGTTTTGGTCTGTCTGGAGAGTCTGTTACTTCAGTTATATTCTTTAGTGTCATGCCATGTTGCTTCCTTATGTTTGAGCTTTGCATGTCTGATGGAATGGGGATCTCTACACTTTTGCAGGATGGCCTTGTTAGTAAGGAGTTTTCTTCTGAAAATGTGTCATAGGGTATGAATTCCTTACATGACCTTGTTAGACCCACTGTCTGTGGGTCACACAGCTGAGACAGGTGTAGTGCACCTGTATACTACTCTTACGGGGGAAGGGCTGGGGTGATGGGGACTCCCCAGGCAGTGCTGACTGTGGCTCTGTCACTTGGAAGTGTCTTTGGTATTTGCTGCTCTGTCAGTGGTCAGTAGCCTGGTGCATGTGATGAGACATTGACAAAGGCCCAGGTGCTTCCAGGGAGAGAAAGCGACAGGACTCACAGCACTGTGCCTGGTACACTGTGTGAGCAGACAGGTGTGAGGGGGACTTGTGGCGGAGATCTACTGGGTACACTGGCTGCAGGAGTGGTGCTGCTGTGGGTGTGGCCCAGGGCCTTCCCCGCAGTGCACATTTGGAGGTGGGGTGACAGCTCAGGGGCTTGCTACCCGATTATTTCAGTTGCGGTACCTGCCAAGGAGTGAGCAGGTATGGGCTGCAGCTGGAATTGGACACCTGGACAACGTTGCTCTGCACAGCAGTGTGCAGCTGCCCTTCTCAGGCTTTGCCTGTGGAGTGTGACAGCAGAGCTCTGGAGGCACTCAGTGTCACCCCAGTGGCCCCACAGGTGGGAGCAGCAGCATCAGAGCCTCTTCCCTGCCTTGCTGTGAGTAGTACCTGTGGAGTGCTAGGAATTGAGTGGTGTGAACTGTGGGTGTGTCTCCCTCAGTCCTGGCACAGTGATGCACACATGACCATGTCCCTGGTCTCCAGGAGCAGTTCCCTGAACCCCTGGGTATAACTATGCCTGCTGTGAGGTGGGTACTTGCTGGGCCTGTGGCTGGGGTCCCAGAGGTGGGGGTGTGCAGGGTTCTGCTCTCCTAGAGAAGCCCAGCTCAGGCAGCTGGACCCTTAGGGTGGTTCCAGGCTGCAGCATCCAGGGTCTGCTGAGATGAAGTTGGCTGCTCTGTAAAGCCAGCAGGTTTAGCTTCCTGCTGATCACAGAGCTCCCAGCATCGAGGGCCATGAGGTCCTGCGGAGAGTGGCTGCTGGGATCTATTCACTTTGCCTCTGCTATGAGGCTGGGTGCTCTGCTTTTCCAGCTGTGCCGCTGGGCCACGTCTCTGGAGCTCAAGGTTTCTGTGCTCTCCAGATGGTCGCTGCCCTCGCTGTGCAACACACACCTTGCTCTGTTCTTTGATGGGGCTAGGCAAGGCCCAGCATCCCAGCCACCTGTGAGCTGCCCACCTCACAGGACACTTGGTGCTGAAGAGGACTCTGCTTTTAGAGCATCAGGATGGATCTACTTCTCAATTACTTTTCCTTTCTGTTTCTCTCCTTAATTTTTTTTTTTAAATGAATGTGGTGTTGGTGAGTGATACAGGACCCCGGGCTGAGTGTACACTAGGCCAATGTTCTCACCACGGAGCTACACCGCAACACCATAATCTCTTCTTAAAATCAAGGAGCTTGGTTGTTCCTGTCTGGCTGGATGCTTCCTGTGTACCTTGACAGAAATGTTTGAGGTCAGCTCTACTTAGATTTCTTTACAATGTGTTCTGAGTTCTAGTCTTTGGAGTAAGCAGGGTGGGATGCTGGATATGGCATTAGTTTACAGGAGGCCTGGATTTCACAGGACTGAAACAAAGATCTATATTTACTGCACGAGACGAAGTGTGCAGAGCATCAAAGCACAGTGGGCAATGGAAACTCGGGAGTGCTGGCTGGCTATTTCGCAGCAGAAGCAGTAGGCACAGGGTGTGGGCAGCAGTGCACCCCTAGTCTGCTTGGTTATCACTGGTCCCTGTTGGACCAGGGTGGGAAGACCACCACCACCCAACTGCCAGTGGCAATAGTCACTTAAAGAATCACCTGTTTTGAAAATTCAACTGCCAAGAGCAGATGAGATCCAGCATGGATAAGGGGTCCTGGCCAAGCCATTATGTGGTTGCATAGCTGCATACCCCAGAGTTTCCCCCAGGAATGCAGGCAGTGACATCCTAGCTGCCTGCTCTTCAGTTAGACTGTCTGGGATAAACGGTTTTAAGAAAAAAAAATATTCTACTACCTTGCACACAACAGCAGTCCTGCCTGACCTTGTCTGGGACCTGAGGACACACACATATAGGTTCATAGCAAGCTCTCTCAAAGTCCCCACAAGATGCCAGCACTCGCATGGGCCGCTTCCGGACAACAGCCCCGCCCCACTTGGGCAGGCTCAGCTGAACCAATGCTGCCCATGGAACCTCAGCTACCACCTATGAAAATGACTACGTCATTCGCAAATGGTGTGGTCTTGATGTAAGTGCCTCCCAGTCAGTAGGGCAGTGCAAGCCCTCAGGCTATGCCCATGGCATCTCTGCTGCCACCGCACCAAGTGAGGCTCCACTTGGCCAAGCAGGGTTCCAGTGCGCAGAAGGTACGGATCAAGTTGCCGGCAGAGCTGGCCTTCTATATGGGGTGACGGCAGACCCTGCCCCATCGAGACACAGTCCATGTGCAAAAAGTCCTCTGTGTGAGAAGCCAGTCTTCTAAAGACAAAATCACTCTCACTACAGTTTTAGGACAGAGAAATTTGAACACACATACACACACGTTCAAAATAGAAAAAAACCACAAAAGTAAAACAGAAGCCACAGTCTGGTGAAGGGTGGAGGTTATGTAAAAGGACTACAGACTGCAGTACAGAAAGAAATCTGCAAGGAAAAGCAGGAAAAAAGGCAAACCTTGAAGGGAAACGAGGGAAGCCCAGGAGATACTTCAGTGTGAGCAGGCACAGGAGAGTGTCCCCGAGTAGCACATGGTGGAAGATGGCAGATTTTCTTAGCTGTCGGACTGGAGCCTGGTAAAAGGCCTCCCATATGAAGCATGAAAAGAATCTGGAAAACTCTTACCCTGTAGAGGCCGTGCAAACCCACAGTACTGGTGGAGAAAGTAATTCGGCAGTGTCTAGTCAAGCTCAAGAGTATGCTCGAGATGCAAGATACAGAGTCAACAGAAGAAAATCAATAGCTTTTCTTTTTTCTTTTTTTTTTTTTTGGCAGAACCGGGGATTGAATTTAGACCCTTGCTCTTGCCAGGGAAGTGCTCATTCCACTGAGCCATCTCCCCGGCCCCAGGTGCTTTTCTATATGCCTGTAATGAACTAGCAGAAAAAGAAATCAGGAAACCAGCTGAGACAGAAGACACCAGACACTCATCCATTCCTGAAGGAACAAAATTAACACTGTTGAAAAGAGGCCACATTACCAAAAGTGACGCACAGGCTCAATGCAATTTCCACAGAAACTTCATGATGCTCTTCACAGAACTAGAGAGAACAACCCCAAATGCATAAGAAAACACGGGAGACAGGTTGTCTGCAATGGGAAAGGAACCAAGCGGTGTTAGGAGCAGGGAAAGGAGAAGCAGCACAGACATAAAGGAGAATCAGATGTGTCTTGTACGCGGACCAACTGCCCACAGTGACTGTAGTTAGCCATTGCTGCAAGTATACTAATAAAAAAAGGAAAAAATATGAGAGGCCCAAATGGCCAAAGCAATCCTGGGCAAAAGAGCAAGGCTGGAAATTACAGTACCTGATTTCAAATTATACTACAAAGCTGTAGTACTAAAAAGCATGGTCCTGGTGCAACAGACACACAGACCAATAGAAGAGAATAGACAACAGAAACCAAGAGAAGGGAATAGACAACAGATAACTACAGCGAGCTGACTGGACCAAGGGGCCAAAAATACACATTGGAGCAAAGAGCCTTTTTACAAGTGATGCTGGGAAAACTGGACAGCCACTTGTTGAAGATAAAACTTGACCCCTGGCTCTTACTCTGCACAAAAATCAATTCAAAATGGATCAAACACCTGGTGTAAGACTTGAAACTGAAACTACTAGAAGAAAAAAGGGAACACTCAAATCCAGAGGCACCAGCAGTCTTCCTGACTGGGCTCCAACAGCACAAGGAACAACAGCAAGAATCAACAAATGGGACCATGACAAATTCAAAAGTTTCTGCACAGTGTACAAACAACAGAGTGAAGAGATAGCCTAAAGAGTGAGGGGGAAATGTCTGTGAGACACTTTCCACAGAGGATTAATATCTAGAATATGCAGACCTCACAAAAACCTGACACCAAACAATCACACTGCCTAAGCAGTAACTAGATAAATGAAGTAAACAGACACTTCCCAAAAGAAGTAATGCAAATGGCCAGCAAGTACATGGAAAATGTTCAACATGTTTAGCTACTAGGGAAACATCACGATTCCATCTCTCCCAGTCAGAACAGCTATCACTGTGAATACAGGAAACAGGCAGTGCTGCTGAGGGTGCAGGGGAAAGGAACCCTCTGCACTACTGGAGGGAATGTAAATCCATATGGCCACTACAGCTCAGTAGGGAGGCTCCTCAAAATAGTAAGAACAGAGCTAGCAGTTGATTGAGCCCTACCACCCCCTACATACACCCGAAGGAATAAAGCCAGTGCACAACAGGGATACCTGCATACCTGCATTCACTGTGGCACAATTCACAACAGCCCGGTTGGTGGGACCAGCCTGGATGCCCACCATAGAGAGATGAATGGATAAAGCAAATACTATATGTTATATATGTGAAATACTATATATGAAAATTATGTATTTCAGTCATAAAGAATGAAATTATGTCATTTGCACCAAAATGGATGGAATTAGAAGACATCATCTTAATTGAAATAAATCACTCAGACAATACTGCAGGTTTCCTCTACAATGTAGAATCTAAAAAAGATGCCATGAAAGCAGAAGGGAGACTACTGTTAGCCAAGGGAGCAGGACTAAGGAGATAGCAGCACTGCCCAGTGGGGACAGAAAGCAGTGCTGTGAAGGCAGTGGTGGTGATGCATGCTCAAGGGACAGTCAACAGCAGGGAAGGGTATGAGAAGGGGAAAGAGGACTCAGGGGGTTTATGCGTACACCTGATGCCTCTTATGCCCACGGGAGGGGGGTCCCACTGCAAGCACTCCTGATGGCTGGGCCTTTTCTGACAGAACATTCCACAGCTGTGGTTATGGGAAAGAAGGAATGGGCCCTGAGGCCAGCAGCACGCAGAAACCCTCAGGCTGCCCTGCTTACTTCTGGCAGAAAAGTTGGCCGCAGTTCCTGCAGTGGTGCCGCCGTTCTGTGAGTGAGAAGCGCACTGTGCAGTTTGAGCAGCTGTCCCCGCCTTCATCCTTCACCCAGTGGTCGGCTGCGGAACGGCCTGGCTGGTCACTCACCGACCAGCTGAAGACTCTGCCTTCACTGTCCCCAACCAGGATCCTGCTGTGGTCCCTGTGTGAGACAAGGGTGGGAGCTGGGCCAGCGGCTGGTGCGGGTCACCAATACCCTTGGGGAGCAAGGCCAAGGGAGATAAGGGCAGCACTAATATCAAAGGGACTTTCCAGTCAGTGGTCACTGATCAAATCCGGCTGGGTCTTTGAAGAACACAGGGGACAGATTTTTTTGAGTTGAGAATTAAAATCCACAGAGGGTCATGTTTCTTACATTTTCAAAGAATCTTCAAAGAATCTTCAAGCTACTCTGGAAAACACACTAAGATCTGTTTTCTCCAAAGGCTGGGCTGAACCCTACGGCCCCAGCTTCCTGAATGCTAAGAGGGGAGGAGGCTGGGGTATCTGGCCACTTACTTTGACACACCCAGCGCGGTGACCTCAGCTGGATGCGCATTGTCCTTGCGATCGAAGGCCGTGTGCATGGTCAGCTTGCTCCGGAACACCAGCTGCCGCTCCCATCGGTACCCTGGGCAGGAGGTAGAGAACACCATAAACAGAGGAAGGGACAGAGCCTTGGGCGCTGAGTGCTTGGCACGCAGCTGGAGAAGTTTGGGGGACAGCCAGCTAGCTGGACACTGCTGAGGGGCCAGCATGACAGCATGTAATTAAAGAACGGCAGAGCAAGGAAACCTGCAAGGCAAGATTCTGAAGACCTGGCTCTGACTCTCACAGCAATGTTGGCTGCTAATGCAGGTTTATCTTTCTGTAACTGATACCTGCATCTTTTCTTTTTCTTTTTTTGAGAAGAGTTTCACTATGTTGTTCAAGTTGGCCTTGAACTCACAGTGTAGCCCAAGTTGGCTTTGAACTTGAAGCCATCTTCCTGCCTCAGCCTCTGAGTGCTGAGATTAAAGGTGTGCACCACCACACCTGGCACTTATTTTTAAAAGCTTCCATGATTTCAGCATTTGTCAGTGAATGCACTTTTTGGGTTGAGGTATCTCTTTAAACATCATGCAGCATATTGAAGAGACTCTTTTCTAGGACAGATTAAATCTGCTCTACATGGGAAGGACCATATGAGGCCTGCCTTTGGTGGTGGCCCAGGTCATATAGCACATATTGGGGCAGGACAGAGCCCAGGGGAGCTGGGCCACTCCCTAGGTCCACCATCCCTCAGCCCACCGAAAGGCAGTGAAAGAGATGCCAGAGTTCAAGTTACCAGGTTTCAATCTGCTGTAGCTCCTTGCTTCTGTGGGGTTGGGGTGGGCGTGGTGGAGGGGCCCCTGCAGGCGGGTTCTGGCCTGGCCTTCAGAATAGTTCACAAATATGAAGCCATCTTTCTCATCAAGGCTGAGCTGGTCAGACCAGCGCCGAGACTCGTCTGAGCTGCTGTCAGTGCACCAGGCGGCTGTGGCTCGGCAGGATGCTGCCCGGGGCCTGTGGCTGGTGCTGCTGGGCTGGCTGGGGACATCCTTGGGCTCCTGGGTAAGGCTTGGCTCCTCTGCTTCAGAGTCACTGCTGTCTTCATCTTGGGGTTCCTGCCCTAGGAGAAGCATTGGGAGAGTTAGAAAACGCAGATGCATCCTAGTCACGCCTGACCTGGTCTCACTGCTCTCTTCTGCCAGGTATAAATCATGAGAGATTTAATATTTACAGCTAAGTTTAAAAAGAGAAACAGAAAAGCCAGAATTTTTAGCAAGATTGAATACAGCAAAAGGGCTGCCTGTCTAAAAGAATCCACAGAATACCTTGGGAAAAATCTTTAGCCCAGCATTCAGTTCCACACACTCTCCCTGGCCTTCTTGGTGAGGCTTCAGGTGTTCTCTATACAGCCGCTTCTCCTCATGCTGATTCTGCACATTCTGTTGGCCCTATCAAGGCCTTGGTTTCTCTCCCAGCATCTGTGATCTGACACTGCCTAACTTTCAAAGCAAAGCTCCAAAACCATTTCTCCAAAATCTCACCTAATTCCTTCTGCTGATCTTAGACTTCTGCGTCAGTGTTGTCTTTCAGTTACTTGAAATTCTTGCCCTGAGCTATTATGTTTTCTCTAAAACACACATGCTTTCTCTAAAACAGAGGAGTCAGACTCAAGAGAACAGGCCCACAGGCAATGTCTTACCTGTTGCTATCTACTTTTTTTTTTTTT
>NDGM011023416.1:0-27717 GCA_002564305.1 Octomys mimax
TTTTTTTTTTTTTTACTATGCAAAAGCTTTTTAATGTGATGTGATCTCTGTTGATGATTCTTCATAATATTTCCTGTACAACTGACATTTTGTTAATAAAATCTTTCCCTACACCTATGTCTTCAAAAGTTTTACCTATTCTATCTTCCAGCAGATTGTTTCTCTCTTAATATTTAGATATTTAATCCATTTTGGTTTCAATTTAGTGCATAGTGATAGTCTTGAGTCTAAGTTTAATCTTTAACATGCTTTTCCAGGATCATTTACTAAAGGCGCTCTCTTTTGTGAAGGTGTTTAGCCCTTTTGTCAAAAAGAAGGTGGCTGAGTATGTTTGGAATTGCTTTTGCTTCTTCTGTTCTGTTCCTTTGATCCTTAAGTCTGTTTTATTTGCCTCTATCGTGCTATTTTAACACAGAGGCTTGCAGTATAGTTTCAAGTAGAAGATAGTGGTGCTCCTTACCTTGTTTCTGTGCCCCAGGATTGCTTTGGCTATTCCAGGTCTCCTCTAGTTTCAAATGAATGTTAGGACCATTTTTGGAAGTTCTGTGAGGCATGCTATTGGTATTTTTTATCAGGACTACATTAAATCTGCATAACAGTTATGAAAGCATGAACATTTTCACTGTATTCATTCTGTGTATCAAAGAACAAGGGGTATCTTTTCATTTTCTGATATTCTCTTCAGCCTCCTTTTTCAAACTATGGTAGCTTTCATTGTAAAGGCCTTTTGCTTTCTTCTTCAGATTTATTCCTAAGTATCTTATTTTTCTTGATATTATCAGGAATTGTGCTATTTCTTTAATTTTTCTCTCAGTGAGTTTGTTATTTGTGTACAAGAGTGCTACTGATTTTGGGGTGTTGACTTTATATCCTGCTCTGCTGCTGAATTTGGTTATTAAGTTTAGGAGTTATTGGAGTTTTCTGTGTATAGTATTGTGTCACCCATAAATAATGATAATTTAACTTCATCATGTCCTGTCCTTATTCCTTTTCTTTCTCTTGTTTCTCTTCTCTTTTAATTGTTCTGGCTAATGTTTCTAGAATTACATGGAGTAGGAGTAGTGATCTTGGGCATTTTCTCTTGTTTCTGGTTTTAGAGAGAAAGCCTTCAATTTTTGACCATTTAGTACACTGTTGGCTGTTGGTTTGTCATAAATGGCTTTTATCAAATTGAAATAATGACCTTCTATCACAATTTTCAATTGTAGAGTTTTTGTTTTTGTTTTGTTTTTGCAGTACCGGGGATTGAACTCAGGACCTTGCGCTTGCCAGGCAAGCACTTATTCTACTGAGCTATCTCTCCGGCCCCTGTAGAGTTTTTATCATTAATAAATGTTAGAATTGGTCAAATGCTTTTTATGTCTATTGAGATGATCATTTAGATTTTGTCCTTGGTTCTCTTAATGTGGCATATTACATTTATTGATCTGTGTATGTTAAATTTGTGCATCCCTGAGATGAAGCCTATTTGGTCATGGTGTAAAACCTTCTCAATGATGTTCTACATTCTGTTTGCTAGTACCTTATTGAGGGGTTTTTGCATCAATGTTGATTAAAGACATTGGCCTGTAGTTCTTTTTTCTGGTTGGATCCTTCTCCAGTTTGGGTATTAGAGTAATTCTCACTTGTCGGAATGATCTGGGAGTATTGCTTTCCTTTGAATTTCATTAAAAAATTTGAAGAGTAGTGGCACTAGGTCTTCTCTACAATTCTTAAAGAATTCAGTAGTGCTTCATCAAGACCTGGGATTTTTCTTGGCAGTTTTTAAATTATTTCTTTAATTTCATGGACTGAGAATGAGTTTTTTAAAATTTTTATATCTTCTTGATTAAGCTTTGGTGTTCAAATCTCATCTAGGAATCTGCTCTTTTTTTTTGGAACCAGGGATTGAACTCAGGCCCTTGCACTTGCCAGGGAAATGCTTATTCCATCGAGCCATCTCCCCAGCCACTCTGAATTTGCTCATTTCTTCTGAGTTTTCCATATTATTAGTGTACAGGTTCTTGTAGTGGGTATCAATAATCTTCTGGATTTCTGAAGGATTTATTGTGATTTCACCATTTTCCTTCCTAATTTTATAAATTTGAATCTCTTTCATTTTTTTGAAAAGGTTGGGTATGAGTTTTTCTACTTTACTTAATCTTTCGAAGAACCAACTCTCCAATGCATTGATTCTTTATATTGTTTTCTTAGTCTCAGTTGTATTAAATTCTGATTTCTATAATTTCCTCCCTTGTACACATTTTACACTTAATTTAGTTTTCTTTTTCTAGAAGCTTGAGGTCTAGGTAATTTGAGCTTGCTTTATTCTTCTGATATGGGAATTCATTACTATAACTGTCTTTTATACAACTGCTTTCCTTGTATTCCAAAAGTTCTGGCATGTCATATTGACATCATTGTTTCATTGTAGAAACTCTCTAATTTATTCTTTAATTTGATCTGTAATCCATTTGTTGTTCAAGATGATGTTATTTAATTTCCATGTTTATATAGTTTGTGGTTTTTTTTATTTTGCTTCGATTTCCAATTTAATTGCACTATGTTCTGATAGCATGCACTGGGTAATTTCAGTTGCTGTGAACTTATGTAAGCATGTTCTCTGAGACTAATATGTGGTCTATCTTGAAGAGCATCTCATGGGCCACTGAAAAGAGTGTATATTCTATTGCTGTGGAGTAGAGCACCCTGTAGATGTCTACTAAGTTGATATCTTTAAAAGTTTTGTTTTAGCACTAAGTTATTTGTTGATCTTTTTGTCTAGTTGATCTATTTGTGACAATAAGATACTGAGGTCCCCCATTATACCTGTATTAGTTCTGGTTTGATTTTTCATAGCTATTTTTTTTCATGTAGTTGGTATGCTAGTATTTAGTACATATACATTTATAATCAGACCCTTAACAATACGTAGTGACCTTCTTTGTCTCTTTTGATCAGTCCTGGCTTGAAATCTACTTTTTCTGCAAATATAATAGGTACCCTTCTTTTTTCCATGTTCCTGTCACATGGAGTATTTTTCTTTTATCCTTTAACTTTTAGTCTGTGAATTTCTTTTCGTAGTTAAATGTGTATCTTATTTGCAGCATATTGTTGAATTGTTTATTGATCCATTTTGTCAAGCTGTTTTCTTCTTTTACTGAATTGAGACCGTTTATATTGATGGTTATAACTGATACATATTGACTTGCACTTGTCATATTGTTTTCCTGTTGTTGGTTCTCTTTTTCCCCTTCTGATTGGCTTGCCTGATAAATTAATCCTGTTGGGGTTCATAAAATTATTGTCTTCATTGTCTTTTTCTAGAATATCCTTCAGAACTTTCTGAAGTGCTGGTTTGGTGGCCATGATTTTCTTCAGGTGTTCATAATTGTGGAAGTATCTTCATATCTCAACCAATTTTGAAACCAAATTTAAACAATAAAGCAGTCTGAGTTAGAGGTTGTTTTCTTTTATGGCTTGAAATTTATCACTCCAAGATCTCCTTTTTCCTTTTTTTTTGTGGTACCAGGGATTGAACTCAGGACCCTGTGCTTTGCCAGGCAAGCACTTACTCCACTAAGCTATCTTCCCGGTGCTCCAAGATCTCCTTGACCAAAGAGTTTGATTTTGATGGGCTTTCTTTTACAGAAGATTTATTTCTTTTCTGGATAAGATTTTACTATTCTGTTCTAGTTTTGAATTTCTGGAATCTTGACTATTATGTGCCTTGGTTTACTTTTCTTTTGATCATGTATAATAAGAGTTCTATATGCTTCACTTATTTTTATGTCAAATTCTTTTTCCTTGATTGGGAAGTGTTCTGCTATTACTATACTATCTTCTGATTTTCCATTGATTCTGATTAATCTTATGTTATTGTTTTATGTGTCATCTAGGTGCTATTGGATTGAGTTTTCATGTTCCCTTGTTATTTTAAATAAGTAACTTCTTTTTTGCTCATTGCTAACCACAAACCTGTCTTCTAGAGCTGATATTCTATCTTTGCATTGGTTTAGTCTGCTGAACATGCTTTGAATAGAATTTTTAATCTCCTAGATAAACATATGAATCTGTTTTATGGAATTCAGCTCTTTCTTACTATGGAAATTCAAAGTGTCTATCACTTTCTCAACCTCTATTTTTAAAACTCTGTATTTACTACAGATTCACTAACCATGTCCTTCATTACAGTTGTCACCTCTTTTCTTATCTCTGTATTTATTTCTGATTTGCTTTTTCAAGAGACTCATTCATCTGCTTTGTTACTTCCACTGCTATCTTTTCAGAAAGTTCAGCTGAGTGGCTTTTGATTCCTCCTACTTCAGTGCCCATTGGATTTGCCTCCAATGAGATGAAGTCTGGGATTGCTTCTTGCTTCTGTGTTTTCTCATTTTCTATTTTTAAAATTTGTTTTCTGTTCTGATTCTTATAAATTATTCATGGTGGGTAGTTTTATTACTAGTATCAAGACCTCTTTAGGAAATGACTACTTTTAAGAGATGTCTTCTAAAAATAGTTTTTGGTGTTTGAGTTTGTTCCAAAATCCTGGCTTTTCAATTTATCAGGGATGGAAGGTTAATGCCAAACACCTAGTACTTTGGTACTGGGCTACGGTATCGTTTATGATCCCCAGATAATGTTGGTATTGGCATGCACCAAAGAACAAGCGCTCATATGTCACCTTGGCTAAAGTAGTACAATCAGCAATAACAATAGCATCAAGCACTGCCTCAAAAATGACAAACAGTGATAGGTGTTAATTTGCCACCTTTAGTTATATAATATTTTTAGTTATATAACAAAATCTGAAACATCAGAAAATTATATATAGTAAATAACCATACAATATTGAGATTTTACCTTAAGGGGGAAAAACAGAGGAATAAAAGAAGTGAAATAGACTAGAAGCTGAAGGAAAAAGGAAGCTTACCCAAGCTTCTCCTGAGAAAGACAGGATTGAAATAAAGAAGGATAAAACAGAAACAAGAACAAAAAGTTCTAAAAAACTAAAAAATATCCACTCAGGAAAAAACAAAACAAATAATAAAAAATAATGAGAGAGAAAGAGAGAGAGAGAGGAGGAGGAGGAGGAAGAGGCAGTGGCAAGAGAGAGAGAGAAGAGGAGAGAGAGAAAGAAAGAGAAGAGAAGAGGAGAGGAGAGGAGAGAGAGAGAGAGAGAGAGAGAGAGAGAGAGAGATTTCTCTGTGGTTACCTTCGTGGGTCTCCAGTTTATTAGTAGTGTCCAATTCGGACATGTTTTGCTCTTATGGATAGACAAAGGCAGACAGAGCCCAGATCAGTGCTAAGTGACCCCACAAGCCTATAGGAGGATTGGGTCAGGGAGTGCATAATCCCAGCAAGACTTCAGTGGAAACAGGGCAGGGTACGGATTCTGGTGCTTTGGACTCCACAGAAGTTCAGGCCGATCCTAGCTTCTGGTTGTAGGCTTGGAGCCTGATTTACAGCCCACAGTACTCTGAATTTTTCTTGCCAGCCTGACCATGGCTCCCTCCCCTGGATGTCAACTGTAGCTGTCTCTCACCCAGTCACTGTGGGATTTCAGCACCAGTATCCCTGAGGTGAAGCCAATCCACAGCTGCTCTGAGCACCAGTTTTATTTGGCCCCTCCCTAAAATGGTGCCTGATCAAGCACCGCTCCCAGAGGATTTGGCAGTTATTCCAACTGAAGTCACCAGTTGTCATAGCACACAGCACCCACTGCTCGGATCTACTGGTACATGTCTCCCCAGAGCCCTATGGAGTCACCCACACTCAGTGTCTCTGTGGATTAAATACTTCTCTTCATGCTGCAAGCCAGGAGCCCGGAGAAAAGTCCAGTTTGTACCTTCCTTTCTCTGCTTTATGGTCTGGCTCATCACTTTCTTTGTTTCCATTTTCCCTGCAGATCCTTCCTGGGTTCTGGGGATCCACATCCCTCCTTTTCTTCCCCAAGTTTTTATTTTCCAGTGTCTCACTTCCAAATTCAATAAAGTAGTTCTTCACTTTAAAACTCTATTAACTCATATATAACTTTACTAAATGATTTAAAAGTGTAGTGACAAAGACAAAGAGGGAACCATTAATTGATCTTGAGTCAGATGAGAGAAGGGCTTTACCCAGAGGTAGGGTGTAATAAGCAGGACTTTCTAAGCCTTGTAAGGAGGTGAAGACCATTCCAGGTAGGCAGAGGAAGCCGCTTATAAACACAGAACATCTCTTTAAGAGATTGTATGTTGGACATAACTCTTGCTAAGGGAAAGAGGTATGACACAGCTGAAATCAAGGACATAGAAAATAGTGGCAGGAAGATCTGACTGGTATGAGTTTCCAATTCATAATTTATAATAGGGAGTACATAGTAAGGACTATAACCTTTTACTCTGAAGGTCAAAGAACTTTAAATAAGTTACTATTTAGTTCGCCTTAACTACTCCCTGGGAGACATTATTCTAGGAGCTAGAAATGCAACAATAAATAAACCTTGCCCTCATGAGATTAGATTTCTATTTTCTGTAAAACTTAATAAACTGTAAGTTTATATAGTAATACCCCAGACACTCATCACAGTGCATGACAAAGTGAGCACCAAACTTGACCATGGGTCAAACATTCTCTATTCTTTGGTTCATTTAATTCTTAAACTGCACTGTGAGGTAGGTCTTAATATTGTCCTATCAAACATTTAAGAAACTGAGCTTAGATACCTTTGTCAAATTCATAAAGAACAAGCTGAAGGTGATTTGACTGCTAACATGCTTCATTACTATCTTTTTCTTTGCCAAAATCAAATGTGTAATGAAGACAAGGGCCCCTTCTTTCTGAAACACTGGATATATGAGTAAATGGAGGAGCAGTTGTTATCAGAGGAAGATGGTAGTTAAATGAAAACAACCTGACATGTATACATGAGGATAATCGAAACTGCAGCTAGTCAAGGTAGTCCTGGTGGGAATTTCTGTCAGAAGCGCTCAGTACGACTGCACCAGAACAGGGTTCTCGGAGCCGTAGATGGCCAAGGCTGACACACGGTCCCTAAGACTGTTCTTTCTGGAACATGTCACACTTAATGAGTTTTAATTGTTGACATATTCATTTCCTCTAGGAGATGCTAAGCTCCTTGAAAGAACGCACACTGTCCTCTGAACTTTTGCCTTTCTACACCATAGAGCACTGGCACAGAGTGGGGGCTCCATAAACACTCTTGCCCTGAACAGAATTAAAGCCGGTTGCTATTGTCACTATCCTTGATAGGAGGCTAGTGGACTTTCATGGGAGTGTAATTGTGTGGTAGGTGTTGCTACAGGGTTTCGAGTAGCAAAAGAAGAATTGCTTCTGGTGTGAAGAAAAGAGAACCTTTCTAAAATAGGCAGTAAAGAAGAAAAGCTCAAGGAGCTTGAAATAAGTTAGTTTTATCACTTTTGGAGGCAAAAGATTGGAACTGTAGGCCCAGCCAAGCCACTTTATCTTTGAGAGTTCTGACAAATTTTCTGAGGAAAAGAAAAGAAATGAATAAAATTGAAATCTGTGGTCAGAAGGTTAGAGAAAGGAAGGGCACATATTTCTACTGGGGACTAGGAAGTGGTCTTGTCTTCCACAGCAGGGCTGTCTAATAAATCTGAAGAGTTTTATTGACTTCATAGGCGCAAAAATAACCACCCGGAGAAGACATCGGGTTTCACTTATTTTGTTGGAAAGTAATTTCTCACAGACGCGAGGTTAAAAGAAAGTGGTTGCACGGCCTCTGCTGTGGTGGTGTGTCTCCTGGTATGCGTAATGCAGCTGGATCTCAGTTCTGGGACCATGCCCAGATTCAGGGGTCTAAAGCCTCTGTTGAAAGCAATGAGGACAGAGTGTTGCCAAAATTTTATGTGTGCAACTGTAGATCGATTGTCTTACTGCAAGGGTAGACTTTGATCAAGGGCGTTTGGAGGGAGGGGTTTCATTAAATGCTGTTTTCAGCCTTTAATTCTACAGTTTTATGTCTACTTGTCCCTAAGTCTACCACAGACTCTGAATGGCTCTGACACAGAGAAGCCCCTCCTTAAACCCATGTCTGGCTCTCAGGCATCAGGAGTGACTGGCAAGGAAGGAGTTCTTGGGTAGAAAATGTACGGAGTTTGCGAGGTTTTGTTCCTACTTTATAGTTTTTGGTTGCATGTTAGACCAGTGGAAAAAAAAAATTGCTTAATGCTCTCTGTATCCTGACTCATGTCTGTGATTCATTAGTAAAACTTGAAAACTTCCCCTACACAGGGAGATTTTTCTAAGAAAAGGACTGATAAGAGCCTATGTTTGTTAGATGAATTCTTCCTGTTTAAAAAAAAAGAAAGAAAGAAAGAAAGAAAATGTCCGGCTAAGACTAGAAAATTCAGCTAGGCTTGTAAAATATACATGTTTGTTTCTGAACTCCCCTCCACTATCCCCTTCATTATAGAAAAGATGGTATTGAGGTATTATTTCCAAGGTTTTACAAAATCCGCATTCAATTTTCATGCTTCGTCTGCAGGGATTTTTTCCCCCCCAACAGTCCTGGAAAACTTTTGCACAGCTGCATTTCTTCTACAAATCAGTGGGACTGCAGATAGAGTGGCCATCGTCTGGTCACCTTTGGAGGCTAAGTGGAGCCACCTGGTGTGTGGGAGGACACACTAATCCTCAGTGCCCAGAGCAACAGACTCAAAACCGGCCTAGGATTTGAGAATGTGAAGAACAACTATTGGACTGAGAAACAGAAATAAAATTAACCCTAAACTAATTGCCTTTTTTCAGAGATGACCAAAAAATAAATTGGTTTTGAAATTCATATCTGAGCTGCAGAATCCTTCCTTAAAGTAAAATCTAAATTAATAAAATAGCAAACACTGAGTCTTCAGCTTATGCAAGGTAAGCAGTTCATATATGTAGTGCTGTTTAATTTAATCCTCACCACTCTAAAACAGGCATTGTTATTATATTTTACACACGAGGAAAATAAGAAATTAACTTGATCCAGACAACATACATAAAAGTGAGGCTACTCTGGAGGTATTTGGGTTGGAAGAACACGAACCCCTAACCTCCGGCTTTCCTGTTCCTCCAGCACTGTCCCCATCCCCCAAGGCAACCCCAAGGCTCTGCAGAACAGTTTAACCCTCATTTGGCTGAATGCCCCTTAAAGCGTCTTTTCTGTCTATTTCTGATGGCCCTAGTTCTGGAGATATACACAATGGTAATTACCAAAACAGGCCCCTTAAGACTGGGTGTTGGCCAGCCTTTCTCTTCCTTAAATGTGAGCTTAGGGTCACTTTTGATGTACCTTTGAAGACTTTTTAAAATTTATTATGCTACTTGATTGAATACATGAGCAAAGAAATAGAAGAACTGTGCTAATATAAACATTCTGATGCTGTTAGATTAAGTGTGTTGCTTGTATTAAAATAACAGTGTTGGGGCAGGAAGGACAGGAAAGGATAGAGGGGCGATATGGTCATATCACACTGTATGAATATATGGAGATGTCACAATGCAGCCCTATATTCTGTATTACTTATATGCACTAATTATAATTATTAAAACTGCTTAAAATCAGAACCAATTTATATTCATTAATAATTAGGTTATTAATTATCCTAGCATAGCTTCTTACGTTCTCACTGACAAGTTAGCTCTACTAAGCCCCTGTAGATGCCAGCATTAAGGTGCGGAATTTTGCCTTTCCAATTAACTAGACGTATGTCTAGGTACTTGGCTCACCCAAAGTACAGAGTTCACCAAGTAAAGGGGAGACTTTTGATCTCTTTGTTAGCTTTTCACAAAGAGAAACATGTCACAGGCTAAACCTCTCAACTCACATCAGACATCCCCAAATTGCATGATTTTAATGTCAATAAGCGATTGGAGGAGCGGGGCCTTTCTTACAGCATGGCTTGGGGTGTAAATGGGTGTAAAATTATTGGAGGGCAATTAGGCAATAGCTATTAAAATGAAATGCTCAAACTCTTGACCCAATAATAATTCACCTTCTGGGAATTCATCATAGAAAAAGACTCCCCAAACTGCTGAAAGATGTTTAAGTATAAAGTGATATTTGGAAAAAAAAAATTGTTACAGGGAATATTGGAGAGAACCCAACTGTGCATTAGCAGGCAATTGCTTAAGGAAAGCATGGTTCAACTCGCAGCACCATGCCACGGAGCCCCTGAAAGAAGATTTGGAACAGCGTCACTTTTTACAGACTGACATGGAAAGATGTCTAAGACATACTGCAAGCTAGAAAACATGCTTCTGGGCTGTAGGAGTATAATCCCTTTCTGTGAAATAATAAATGTTAATATATGTCTTGGAAAAAACTGAATGGCTTTTCTCAGCTATGTGGGATTATGGGAGATTTTCACTTTCTGTGCCGGTTATAATATTCCAAGTTATTTATGCTTGCAGATGGATGTATATGTATAGGCCATTACCTTTAAAATCAGAACAATAACAATGTCTACAGCTTGGTCCTCTGAGAATCTCACAGGAAAGTACAGAAGCCTGGTCCAAAGCCTCTGACTTCCCTGTAAAACAAAGCTTAGGCAACACCAAAACGGTGATACCACATAACAAAACTGTGGACCCTGCATGAAAATGCTTGCAGTCTTTAAATGTGTAGGAAATGGTAACAATTCATCCCTAATGAAGTCTTCTTTCCAGGAAGAGCTGAAGTAAATAAGTTTGAACTGCGACCAGGTTGTAAACCACTGCTGCAGTTAAAAAAGGATGTGGGACAACCCCAGACTCCAAGTGCCTTGGGTGACTTGACAGGGTGGCGGCGTGTTCATAAAAGACAAAAAGGAGTTTCTGTTCAAATTTTATACTTTTATCAGGATCAAATGTGGCAGAAGTTTTCTACCCATTTCCTGTGGGAGAGGTCTGTAGCCTGTACAATTTCAGGGACAATCACAAAGGCAAAACTTGGTACAAGGACTTCTGAGAAGCAGAAGGGCTGCAGGTGAGCGTCACTGGCTTGGCTGTGAGCTGCTCACTGCTCTGGCCGAGTTCTGGAAGCAACATACCCTAGGATGGTAACAGGTACCCTTCGTCTTCTGGACGGGTCATCCTGCCGAAACAGCTTTCCATCTCATGGGCGGGCTTGTGGCAACTAGTGGTAGCAGCTAGTGGTGGCGGCTTGTGGTGGCGGCTAGTCCCAGGCTCTGTGGAGACTCTTGAGTTTTGTGGATGGAACTGCTCTGGATGCTCAGCAATATGTTTGTTGACGATGGCAGATACCCAGTTCTTGATGCTCATAAAACGATGGCAGTTGGTGTTGGGGACGATCTATTAGGTCATCAGTCTCGATTTGGGTCCAGGGCAGGATGGCTCATGATGGTCGTCATGCTAAGCCCTTGTCCAGGCAGCTCTGAAATGTCTTTAGGGCCTTGCTCCTAGGAGAGTCCTCTCCTCCACCTCCCAGGCAAATGTTGAGGTACTGGAACTGAAACAAAAGCAACAGGGTGTTTCAGGATGGGAGCCGCACACGTACTTAATTACATCTGTTCACCTAGATTTTGATCCATGCTTTCCCCAGGAAGAAAATAATTGAGTGTAAGAAAAATCTCTATCTGTAGCATAAGATGCTGTCAGGAAACGAATTATGGATTTTTTTCCTGTTCTTTCTATCCTACTTTGGTGGTAAGATGTTCTTGTTTTTTTGTTTTTCTTCTTTTTTTCTTTAGGGGAAAAAAATAAACTTTTGAGGCTCTCCTTAAGCATTATCAAGAAAGAGTAGTGTTTAGACACTGGCTTTGTTAATGGACATAAAGTAGCACCTTCACCTTTCCTGTAAGCAATTGTTTTGAATCTGTTTACCTTTCTCTTTAGCAAACCCAATGTTCTCAGCTGTTATTTCAGGCTCTAATGGGACTACAAAAACAGAAAATAAGTTTTCTTATTTTCTCATGTTTTCCTTTTACTTCTATATTGAATGTTCCTAATCTCCTACAAGACAGGATTATCTTTTTTTTTTGATAAGCAACTCTATTTGATGACTAGTGTTGTACAACAAAGAGAGGATTGTTCTAGATCACAAAGAAAATAGATTTGACTTAATGTTATTGTTTGATCAAAGTACACTCTAGATCCTTAAGGAAATCATTTATGTGCCTAATATGTGTATAGGTTACCTGTTCATTACTGAGAATATTCAAAATAATTCTCTATTGGCCATACGATCAGCCAATATGCAAGTGATAAACAATATATAAGCATGTAAAAATGGTCAAAGAATTAAGTTATTCCCTATAATAAATCAATAGAAATTAGAGGTACAATTATCTTATATCTTTATATATAATATATATATTATTCTGAAGATAATAACATGCAATATAACAACCATTGTTGATTTCCTATCATCTTCTTTTGAAACTCTGTATCTTTTTTTTTTTTTTTTTTGCAGCCAGGGATTGAACTGAGGACCCTGCGCTTGCCAGGCAGGCTCTTATTCTACTGAGCTATCTCCCAGGCCCTGAAATTCTATATTATTTTTAATGTTTTTTCTTGTTTTTATTCTCTTAAAAGTAAAAAAAAAAAATTGTCTCTTGAAAAACCAATATATGGAGCTGGAGAGATGGCACAGTAGAATAAGCACTTGCCTGGCAAGTGTAAGATCCTGAATTCAATCCCCAGTTGTGCCAAAAAAAAAAGGAAGAAAGAAAGAAAGAAAGAAAGAAAGAAAGAAAGAAAGAAAGACAAACAAATATATACTCAACTATGTGTACTTGAAAATTCATTTCCATTTTAATTCAAAACCATGACAGATTATTATGCTAATGGTGTCAGTATTCCTAAGGGACTCTTTTTAACAACAATCCAACCTTACTTCTAGAGTTGTGTTTTTGTTTAATTCTGAAAGTTGGACTTCCAGTTTGCCAAGTATCACAAAAAACTGGCCATAAATATTATCAGACTTAAACTTATCTGCACTTAACTAGATTAAAAAGTAAATTAGGTATTCATACAAAATGTGTTCATCAAAAAATAAAGTTATTTGAAAGTGGAGGAAAGAAAGATTACAGAGAGCAAAAGTAACTTGAAATCTCTTGAAACTGGAAAAATAGCTAACAACAGCAAAACTGAAGGTAAAAATGTTTTAGTTTTAAAATAGTTCAAAATATGTCTATTTCTGAAAATTTCTGTGATTTTTTTCACAAAAATGTTCATCTATAAACAAAAATTCCCCAAAGGTACAAAATTACCAAAATCATAATATCATTGCAAATCACTACAAAATATTTTTCCAACCTCATTTGCCAACGATTTTTTTGTATAATTCATAAATATACCTCTATGCTATCTCATAAAGAATTTTAAGCATTTAAATTTTCATCTAACAAATTCTTTTGAGGAAAAATAATGAAATCACATGAATTTAAAATGGCCCACAATCTTACGGACTATATATGAGAAGTTAATACCACTAGAGACCTTAACAATTTAAGCCATACTACACTCCTTGCTAGAATATAAGTTGTAAGCTCTTAAATGGATGGATATCTTGCTGAATAAAATGCTTTTATTCATTTTATTGAGAACCAAGCTCAATAAGTGTTCATGGAACAAATAAACATGCTGAATTAGGTTGATACAGATTTTCACAAACTGGTATATGTTTTGCTGATTGTCTTTAATAGTTATGCCTAACCTAATAATAACAGATAAATTATAGTAAGTTATGCATGTATAATTTTGTAAATGAGCAATTTCTAAAATTAACATATATGTTAGGAACTTAGTTTAAAATGAATTAATTGAGTTTTGTAAATAAAAATAAACCCAGTGGTGGGAAACATCCATTTTCTCAAATCGCACTAACAGGAGTGTCTCCCCCTCGCCTCACAGCTTGCCTCTTTCTGTGCTATTTTGTTCTTATGCATATACAGTGGCAAGGAATGAACCAACGGCGCCAGGCCGGGCATTGGAAAGTTTCTCTGACAACAGAAGCTTATCTGTCGCAGTGCTGGGGTCGCATGCCCGCATCACACAGCCATGTTGGGGTTGCCTATTCATTGTCTGCGGTTGCCATAACAAATCACCAAAAACCACGTGGCTTAAAGCAACAGCAGTTTATTTCTTCACATTTCCAGAGACTATGGGTCCAAATTCAAGGTGTGGGCCAGGTCGTGCCACCTCCAGCAGCGGCAGAGGAGACGGTTTCTTGTCTCTTCCAGCTTTTGGTGGTTGTGGGAATCCCTTAGCTTGTGGCCACATCCCTGGAACCTCTGTCCTTGTGGGCACTTTGCCTCTCTCTTCGCTCTGTGTGTCTGTGTCAGGTAACTCTGCCACTGTCCTGTAAGGGCACACGTGACTGCACTCTGAGACCCCCGGGAGAAATCTGGAGGACTTTATCTCAAGAGCTTTAATTAAAACTGTGAGGACCTTTTTTTTTTTTTTTTAAATAAGGTTACATTCACAAATTCCAGGGATTGGGATACATTTTGAGGGGGCCACCATTTGACCCCCTGCAGCTGGAAAATGTTTGACAATCTCTTTGTAAAGAAAAGGGGAGCCTAGCCGATACCATTGGCCAGGTACACCATGTAGGTACCACTGCCATGGCCAAGCTAGCAAGAGCAAGCCACTGAACACAGGGCTGGGAAGACAGACACAGTAGCAAGTCGGTATGCAGCACTCTCACTGCACACATTTGACAGGTCCAAATAGTTCCAGAACCCCAGACAATGCTAAAATGTAACCAAGTGACTAGGAAGTAGTAAGATTTGGATATGGCCTTCAGTTTTAATGCAATTCATTTAATTATGTTTATATGCTTTAAATTTAATGATTACGTTTAACAACTGGTTCACAAATTCATGAAAGCTAACCAATGAATTAATTGGGTGTTCCCACGTGAACTGGATAAAATATGCTCTTTGGTAACGCCTAAATCATAGAGCTTGGGCATAAGGTCAACAATATCCAAACATCTGAACTGAAAATATGGTTGGAGTTTCCTTAATAGAAAGTTGAAATGTTATTGCCTAAAGGAAAACTAGGGAAAAAAATCCACCTGAGCATCATCGATTAAATATTTTAATGCTTTCAGAATGAGGGGAAAAATCAGCAAAATTCAAAATACAGTATCAGTATTGTGAGAATGCATTACCCTGCACATCAGTCTTTCTACAGAAGGAAAAATCACTATTATTTGCATTCTCATTTTATTTACACCTTTAAAGAAAATCTGCTTTGGTCACATTTACACCAAGGTGATTAAGCTCAGGAAGAGAGAGATTTGAAGAATTATAGCAGCTTTGTTGATATGTAACTCACACACTATACAACTCAACCATTTAAGGGGCAAAATTCAGTAGTTTTTGATACACTCACCAAGTTAGACCTTCAACATCTAAATTTTAGAACATTTTCATGGCTCCAAAAAGAAACTTCCCTGCTTTGCTGTCACCCTACAACACTCCCCTCTTTTCTCTCTTGCTTAGTGTGATGTTTTTGGAGGTTCATCCCCATTGTCACATGTATCGATATTTTGTTTCTTTTGCTTGCTGAATAATATTCTAATACATTAATATGCTACATTCATCAGCTGACAAGCACTGGAACTCTTTCCCCCTCTTTAGCCATTATGAAAACACTGCTGTGAACATTTACATACAAGTTTTTACATGAACATAAGTTTCTGTTTTTCTTGAATCAATAACTTTCAATGTAAATCTTTTAGTTAATTTTCCATATGATTAAGGGAACTATTGGAACGGAACTCAGAAGGCCACATATAGCGTTTCAAACTTGTTAGCTCTTGTGTCGCCAGCCCCAATCCTGCTGTTTCTTGGTAGGAAGAAGAGTGTTCATCAGAAGGAACAGGGGCAGGGACCTGATCTGGGGCTCGCTGGTCACACAGTGCACGCAAGGGATGTGCTCTGCAGTTGCCTCCGCCTTGGCCTCGCCCACAACAGGCTCTTGGGACTTCACTCATCACTAGGCTCCTGCGGGGGCTCTCCAAATGCAAAGGACAAAGGATCATAAGCACAGAGTCTTATTTTCTGATCTGGAAATTAGAGTCATAAGATTTGGAAAGCTTGCAGAAAAGGAGAGGGAGAATTAGCTCCCGTGACACAGTCGGATGGGGAGTTTCCTTTTCTCTGGAGCATGACTTGGGAAAGTCCTTCCATGTGTCCTGCAGACCTGCAATAAAACAGAGGGCTCTGTATTAATTTATGCAGCAACTTTCTTCTACAAAATGCAGTGTCTCAAACAGTCTTTCGCTCATTCTCCTAAGGGAGTTTACATAATATGCATAAGAAGTGACTTCTTTTAAAATTTATACTCTTCAGCGAGTCAGTACTGGGCAGAAATAGAACTATAAAAGCAGACTTCCTGACCAAACATTCCACTATAATATTTTTCAGTGGGCTTCTATAAATCAATGTATATCCTTAAAAAAATCTCCCCTCCATACCCCCAAGACTCTATTCGCTGATGACTGCTGTTCCTTTCACCAAGAGCAGAGCTTTCCCTTCCAAATAGAAGCAACTAGTAGGGAATGCACCATGTAATGGTAGCAAAGCATTTATTTACAATTAAATGGTCAGGACCACCAAGACTGTTGAACTGACAATTGGGCTCTTCTCTCCATCTGAGGCCTCCTAACTCAACCTCAAATGAGACCCTCATAAGGATCCTAGAGCTGGCTCTACCCTAGAAGAGTCCTGGCTACAAACTCCAGAGAGAAACCAGAGACCAGCCAGTCTCACTGTTATTCCTTGCTGTTGCTATTTTTCCATGGGGCTGCACTGACCACGAGTATCTTGCTAATTAATTTGGTTGGCATCGTCAGCTCTGGTTCCCTGAACTCAGCTCCTGGCCTGGGTACATGAGCCTATAAGAATGGCCCTTCTATCCCTGGAAAACTCACGGGTATCATAACTTCTTTCCCGGTGATTTTCAAAGCATGAGAAGTCTTGATCCAGTTCCATGCAGTAAAATGAAAAATCCAACGCAGTGTCCCTTGCTACTTCTAACACTAGGCATATTTTACTCACACACCCACAATCTTAACATGGCATTGTCTTAGTCACCTTCTCATGGGACTCAATGCTCACCACCCACAAATTAAAGCTGTGAGGTTTATTGTCTCCTGTTTTTGAGAAATTCCAGCCTTTGCCTGGTTGGTGGCCCGGTGGAAGGGCCCAGGCAATGCTCACCCTACAGTGCACAGGAAATAGAGAAGGGTACAGGGTGGGAGAGAGCCACTTCTTCTGACCAGAATGACCTCCCAACAGTGAGTCAGAGCCAACAGCCCTTAACAGAGTCACCTTCTCAGTACATGAGCCTTTGGGGGGAAATCTAGGTATGAATTCTAACACAATATTTAAATTTCATGTTTTTCGTCAACCAGGACTGGTTTTAGTTATTAGAGATTAGTGAAAAAGAAAAAAAAAGACAGTCCCTTTTTGAAAATTTAAGAATGTCAAGATGATAGTAGAGTGTGAAAGCAAACATGAAGCTGGATCTAGGTGTGGCAGTGCGCATTCGTAAATCCCAGCTCTGAGGGAGTTTAAGGCAAGAGCATCCCAAGTTTCAGCGGATTGATCAGCTCTGCAAGCCCTGTCTCAAAAATAGGGTAAAAAGGATTTGAGAATGCTAGTTCCTTGGGGGGGGGACAGAGAGAGAGAGAGAAAAAGAGAGAGAGAGAGAGAGAGAGAGAGAGAGAGAGAGAGAGAGGTACACAGACTCATTGATCAGATACATGAGCATGAGTCACTTCAAAGATTGGGATCCTGTTTGATCGCACGGGTGATGCACTTCTGAAGCTAGCTAGCCCTGCGACCATGTTTAAGAATAAAAAAGTCCTGCACTAGAAAATCTGATGGCCTAAGGTCTGTATCCCCAAATGGCCCCACATAAGTGGTGGGTTCTATGCAGTAACTTGCATTCATTATTTGGCTTCCATAACAAAGTGCCACCAACTGGATGGCTTAAACAAGGGGAACCTGCGTTCTCGCAGTTCTGCAGGCTCCAGTTTGTGGTCAAGGTATCAGGAAGGTTTGCTTCTTCCAAGGCCTTTGCCCCTGGCTTGGAGATGGCTGTTTGCCCCTGTGTCCTGAATGGGCCCCCTTCTGGACATGTCTGTGCCCTAAACTTTTCTGATGAGGACTCCCACATTCACACCAACTAGGGCCCACCTCATTATAACCTATTGACCCCTTTAGAGGACCTGTTTCCCAATACTGTTGCATTCTGAGCTCTCCTTGCTAGCACTCCAGCATAAGGACTCTGGAGGGGGCAGGCGAGATAGCTCAGCAGACTAAAGCACCTGTGTAGGCAAACACAAGGACTGCGGTTCCATCCCCCACACCACATGCTGCACCAGCTCCGCACACCTGTAATCCCAGTGCTGGGGAAGCTGAAAGCAAAGAAGGATCACCATGAGTCCGAGCTGTGTAGTGAGACCTTGCAACAACCAAATACAAAACTTAATCAATTGATTAATTAAAATTTTTTAAAAAAGAACTCTGGAGGGACCCAGTTTGGTCCATAACACAGCTTCAAGTGACTGAAGCTCCAGGTCACTGTGCTCATCTGGCGCCCCAAGAGCTGCTCAGACACAAGGGTACCTTCCTCCTCCAAGGCAGGATAGGCTGTAGGGACTCTCTCATGCCCTCCTGGCTCACTTCCCCAAGAGGGATCTGCTCCATCCCCGTGACATGTAGGGGTACTGCTACTATGGAACTATAGCTGCACACTCCATCCACACCTGTAAAACTGAAGCTGCTGCTAATGTAATTCTTCACTGGATAATAATCAATTTCCTTGTTTAAAAAACTGTGCTCATTACATAGGGATGGCACCTCAAGTGCAATATAGCACGCTCAAGGAAGAAATTGCCATGAGATAGATAACTGACTGCTCACCTTGGGATGAGACTCGAAGGTTTCTGGAGTGGAGAACTCCCAGCAGCAATGGAATTCTTTGCCAGGACTAGACTCACTTCAGTCACTAGGCTGTGTGTGTGATGACCCTCCATTTCAATGGAAACCCTACGAGGTAGCCCCTCCAAGACAGTGTGTTCCCAAGTGGGCTTTGTACCTATTTGTAGAAAAATGTTAGCCAAATTATAGCTCAAAACTCTGCTAATTTAGGGGAAGATTTTGGTCTTGTGCCTGGAACTATTGAAGCATATATTCACACCTACCACATATGACACTTAGTAGCTGAATTTCCAGCACAACACTTCAGTGCTTTATTTTTAAAAGAAACAGCAGAGATTGAAGTCCTGCTCTCTCTGCAGCTTTCCTGCAGAAACCTCCCTCCACCAAAGGCGGGGATGCAGAGGGGAGCTTCTGTGCTGAAAAGAGGCACTTTTTTTTTTGGTTTTAAAATCTTTGCTTAGAATCAGGAAACTTGTAATGCTGAAATAGATAACATTTGCACCTGTGTATAATTTTTTTAAAGTCACATTTGCAAGGTTCTGAAAAAAAGGTGCAGTACCATGATTACTGAGTAAGTCCCAATATTAAAGTTCAGCAAATACCTTAAAAGCATCTTACTCTAATCTCTTTGGCTTTAAGACAAGGAGAGAGGTTCTAAAGCACCATGACTTGTCCCAAACCAGCATTCCACCCAAAATGCAAGCTTTTTTTCTTTAGGCTTTGGTACTTCTCACCCCACTGTGCTACTTTTAAACAGACATTGCTCTGCCAGCCTGAATTGCATGAAAAACACAGTACTGCCACACAACACACATACACACACATGTGTGTACTTACTCTCTCTACATGGGAATCTTGATTTGGACTCCTGAGTAGAGAAAGCAAGGGCTATTTCAGTTTTAACTCCCTTTGCAAGCAGAAGAAAAGGCATCTGATCCTAAGATGTCCCCTGGTCCCCTGGTCTGGCTACCCCTAGGTGTCCATGCAGCTAGCAGACCCTGGCTGCCAGTCTGACACCAGGGGGCGCAGTGTCCTTTGTCCTGGCAGACACTGAAGGAGGCTCTGAAGCTGGCAGGCAGGGTCTTCCAGAAAAGCTGGCTTTCCCTTCTTTCAGTTTCTCATTACAAACAGCTCACAACCAGCCCCTCAGCATACGAAAGCCCCTCTCTGTCTTTTCTGACAGCGCTCAGAGCATCTATCCTCAGTCTCAGATGTGTACACCATACAGGGTTGCAGCTGGAAGGGACATCAGCTCATACCTAGTTGTCCCCTCTCTGCAGTCCTAGATAACAAGGTGCCACCACCCCGCCACCGCCACCCCACCCGAGGCACCTTCTTCAACTGCCACAGCTGTTGTGATAGGAGGTCTGTGGGGTTTGTGCTGCCCAGGCAGAAAGGCTTCATAGAAGTTGCCCCTGAATGGGAAGAAAGGCTGGAGACAGCCGGGCGAGCAAGCTTAACCCAAGCACAGAAAGTTAGGAAACAAATGACATGGGAACTCTGTCACATCACTGGTGTGGTGTCAAGGTGGGAAAGCAAGGTCTAGACTGTTCTTTGGGCGCAGTTGCACCATGATCATTTCCAAACAAGAGGGAGGCCCAGGGTGCAGGTGTGGGGGTGAAAGGGCATAATTCCAGATCTGAGCATCCCTGGCCAGGCCTGAGCAGCCCCGCCCCTGCTCGCTAAGATGAGGGTTCCGAGTGGGGCGCCCGCTGAGCACAGAACCTCCCCAGCAATAAGTGGGCTTTGGACAAAACCAAAAGTAACTACTATGCACAAGCACTGGCCTGAAGCAGCACCAAAGCTAATTTCTTCCAAACAACAGCAAAGTGGAGAGAGACTAGGACGCAGGGGTGCACGAGTCCAGACGCTAACCTTCCTTCCTCCCCGCGGCAGCTGGTCTTGCAGATCTGTTTTTGGTGTACCCCAGCTCTTGGAAATCAATCAGAGGCTTGTTCCGGGAACACCACTGATTCATTTCCCACACTTCTGGGAAGAGGAGATTTTCCCTGTCCCCTTCTTTGCCAGAATTCAGCCTTTGGAGAGGTGGAAGCAGGTAGTCTCCTGGGTAGGAAGGTAGCGACTTTCCTTTCACCCCGCGGTCTCCTTCCTATTTAAAGCAACACCGCCTGTCACGTCAGCTTTGTGCCAATGTTTGCAGGAAGGAAGGTTTTTTGACATTATAAAGGGAAAGGCGTTCAAAGCAGATGGGAACCCTTACCCAAGGCCATGGGGCAGAGCAGAAAGCGGTTACAGCGCCCGGGAAGGAATCTTTAGCCCTGCCTCTCAGGTCAGCACCCAGAAGATTTCTGGGTTTACATTTAACAGGAGGGCGTGTAGTTTTCGTATCTCCGAAATATCTGGCCGCGCCTGTTAAAACTGCATCTCCCACTGAAGTCCACGTTGTGACTCCCTAAAAGGAAGGTGTGCTTGGAGATCGGGAGTAACGGTATCAGGGCATCCCGACACACACAAGCCTCTCTTTCAGTCTTTCTCTTTCTCCTTCCTTCTTTCTCCCTCCCTCCCTCCCTCTCTCCTTCCCTTCCTCTCTTCCTCCCTCCCAAGGCCCTGAGACCAAGAGTTGGTCTGAGGAAGCGGTTTGCATCCACGTGTGGGCAGGTAGGAACAGCTCCACCAGATATAGAGGTAAAACTACATAAACAAGAACGGCTTCGTCAGTGCCACATTTTGATGAAAACCTACACTCTGAAATTCTGTTTTTACAGAAAAGCTCTTATCGTATTTTACAAATCACGTTCAAAGGCAGTTTTGCACATCTGACCACTTGTTAAAATGCCTCCGTGGTTGCTTGTCTACACCGCTCTTCTCCGGGCGCGTCTGTGTCTCTAACAGCGCCATTGTTTGTTATCCTTGGGCCTGTGCCCCTGGGACTGAGCAGAAATAAAACGCAGCACAGTGGTTCGCAAGGGGAGATGCCCTGGGTTTCCCAGGCCCCGAGGCTCGTGGGGTGCTGTGCACCCTGCCTGGTGTGAGCCCACCGCGCCCCAGCCCAGTTCAAGTTTGCAGGAGTTGCTCCCTGATAGGAGAGGTCCCACGCCAGCCAAAGCGCTGTGGCCAGGGCAGCATTGAGGCACACGGGGGAGGGAGGGCCCCTAAGGACTGGGAATGGGATGCAGTGGAGGGCAGTACTGACTGGTGTGGCCAGGGTAGCTTTTAGGAGAGCCCTGGCGTGAGCGGTCGCTCTGGGCCACCTCTCAGCCCAGTGTCAGTCCATCCTGTGTAACAAACGTTCCCTCGCGATGCTCCTCTTCCGGAGTGGCCAGGCGGTCACAGCCGCGAAAACGCAGTTTACAGAAGACTGGGATGCCTCCGCCTTCCCGTGCTTTCTGATACTCGTCTGCACTTCGCTTTGAGCTGAGCTCTTTTGTGGCCGAGAAAAACACCAGCGCGTCTCTAAGGACATTAAAGTGCTGCTGTTGCCCAGCCACGCATATTCTCTGGGGCGCTGTGCACCCCAAATGGGGTCCCCTGGTAGGGCCTTTCTTAACTTTCGTTGCTCCCAACTCTAAGTGGAGTTTGCTATCAAAACGCAGAAATCTGCACGGGAGACAAAACGCCTTCAGAATCTGGGGAAACTCCCAGGACCGCCCGCCAGAGTCCCTCAGCACCCCCAGTTTAGCGTGGGGTGCTCCTGCGGCAGAGGGCGTGGGGGAGAACGCTGTGAGCCAGCCCGAGCCGGCAGCGCATCTCTGCGGCCCTCCAGTCCCCGGGGCCCAGCCCAAGGTGTCTCCTCCGCGGTTCCGTGCTGCAGACTGAGACCTTGGCTGCCGGCTCCCGGCAGCCCCGGGGCCGTCCGGGCAGCGCCCCTCGCCCCGCTGGGCTGCTTTAAATTGCGGCCCTGTAACTGGTTTGTTCGCTGGAGCAGAGCGATTTTCCTCCCGCACTAGGCGCGGACTTCGGGCAGCGCCTGGCTTGCGCGGCGCCCACGGAGTTTCCCCAATTTTCAATGAAGCGAATTTAGGCGCGGGGAGCAGGGCTGTGTTTTGCAGTGCGAGCTACGGGCGGGGGCCGAGAAGCTGCCCGGAGACTCGGTTTCGAAGGTCAGACCCTCGGGGGAACGTGAGTGTCCAGGGCGAGGCTTCGCGGTTTCCAAACTGACGGAACAGAGCTGAGCTCCCGCCCGTCCGCGGCCCAGGTCGGTTCCAGTTCCTGGGACCAGCGGCGCCGCGTGGGGCCCCCTGAGCCCTCCAGGCCCGCGCCACCCGACCCAGAACCCCGCGCCCCGGGCTGCAGGCCCCCCAGGCCAAGAGGCAGACGCTCAAGGAGTCCCTTGAAGAGACCTAGTTTGCGCTCCTTCTCCACTGTCTCCCAAATACCACGAGCGGTGCTGCTTGGGGTGGCCCTGCGCAAAGCCAGAGGATGGGATTTGGATCTCGACTCGCACCCACACCCTCACCCGCACCCGCACCCACGCCCCACTAGTTACTGCGCAGCCCGCCTCGGCTTAGTGCGAAAGGAAGTTCGCGGTTTCCCTTCAAAACGCCCTGGGCCCCAAAGCAAGAGAGGAAGCTGGCGCTCGGCCCCGTGCTTGGGACACACGCGGAGGGCACCCACCCCAGAGCGGGGAAGGCGCGGGGCATGCACGGGGCCAGCCCTGGGCGGCGGAGAATCTGGCCAGGCTGCTCTGCGGCGTCCGGCCGGGAGGTGCAAATCGGGGCCCGCGAAGCCTGCGTGGTGGCGCGGCCCTCCCCGTGGGGGCGCTCGCCCGCGGGCCTCGCCACGCAGTGGGCGCACGTGGTGGCGGCAGAAGTGTAAGCATCGCCTCCAGGAACCCGCGGGGGAACGCCGGGCCCAAACCCTGGGCTGCGGAGCTGCGGCCGACGGGGCCCCAGAGCCTTCCTGCCTGCCTTGGCGGGGCCGCGCTCTCGGCACCACCGCGCACTGCGCGGCCCAGCCCAGCCCTCCTCGCCCATCGCCCCACGACGCCTCCCGCCCGGCCCGGCCCCGGGGCCCTTGGGGGCCAGGCAGCCCAGCCAAGAAGCTTGCGCCCGCCACCCCCGGGAACCCGGTCGCCTCTCCTGGGCCCCAGCGTCCCCGCTCGCCGCGACACTAACCCCAGCCCAGCGCCGACCCGCGCACGGCCCAAACGCCCCAAAGAAAAGTTTTCCCGAGCTTCGGTGCGCAGAGCTCCGCTCAGAGCCGGCCAGTGCCGGCAGCGCCCCCGCCCCGCCGCCCACTTTCACCGCCCCCTCCCGCCGCCCCGGCCTGGAGCCCCGCAGGCGCCGCCCGCTCGTCCCGCGCTGAGCCGGGCGGGCCTGCCCCTCCCCCGCGCGCTTTCGGCTGGGGCCCGCGGGCTCCTCGTTTAGGTTTGTTTGTTTCTTTCTTTCTTTCTTTTTTTTATTCTTCCATATTTTAGATATTTTCACTTTTAAAATGATACCCTCCCGCGTCCCGAGCTTCCGCCTCCTCCCAGCTGCGGGCCGGGGCTCCGTGGCGCGCCCTTCGCGCAGGCCGGGTCGGGGCCGTAATGGCCCGGCGGCTCAGCGGCGCTGGTTGCCGGGCCTGGTTTGGAAGCTATGTCGTGCGGGACGAGACTGGCCTCCTGCCCCTGATCCGAGGCTGTAGGGCGACGCCCGTGCGGGAGTGGGGACGCGGGAGCGGCGGGGGCGCACCTCGCTAGCACCCTCCTGCCGGGGCCGTGCGTTGCGCGCCCTGCCTGAGGTGCGGACGGCTCCAAGTGCAGGACAGCAGCTCACCAGGAAGCGCGTCCGGCGAGGCAGTCGTGGCCCGTTATGTTTTCATTTTGTCTAGGGCGAGCGAGGGTTCACATTTTGTGCCCCATTTTGCCATCTCCGGGCCTCAACACTGAAACCAAAGGAGCAACCGGGCGCCCTGGCCGGCCGAAGGCTCCCCAAGGCACGGGGAACAGAAACGAAATCCGCCTGAGGCGGCCAGGCTGAGCCCACCGGCTTGAGGTGCCCGAGGGCAGCAGTGACCACCCCGCAGGTCGGACCAAGCGCCAAGGGGCTGTGGCCCAGTAGCCTGGCTTCGCCCAAGTGGCCAGCGGGCTCCTACTCATCCGCCCATGCCCACCCAGAAAGTCGTCATGAGGGCTAGTGGTTCAGTCCAGCAGAGCTCATTTCTTCCAAATAGGAATCAGCCCTGTCTCTAGCTTAAGGTTAATGGGGCGCTCTTTCCCTCGTGTAAGGGCAGACCTGAACGGTCCACGTGCACCAAGATGGCTACACATCCTCCACACCCTCCTTCCGTGGAGTCAGGATGCGCCCCATCTGCTCCCCTCAAAGTCTCTGCCATGGCCACACACACGCTGGGGCTCTGGCGGCACCCTGGGTAAGCCCGACCCCGACCCAGGCTGGGGGTGGGGGACCTTGGGTACTGAGGTCGCACCTCCTGGCCTGGCACGCAGGGCTCCCTCCCCCAAGCTGATCCCTGCAGAAATTGGCCAAACTTGCCACCACGGCCACATAAGGGAAATCCCTGCAGAGGGTCCCTCACGGGGAGGCGGAGGTTTACAGCACCTCCAAATGGCACCCTGCAGAAGCAGTACCTTGGGGTGGCAACAACTGGGGACCATTATCGTGCTTTGGAAAGAGCCTGTGTTGGAGGAAAGGCCTGAGTGGAGTGGAGAAATCATCGAGGCAGGAGGATAGCACCTTGCTTCTACCTTTCCACCTTGGGCCTCCAGGGATGAGCGGTTGGCAGGCCTGGCAGGCCTTCCTTCAAATCCCAACCTCCTCAGGAATGGGAAGGAAAAAAGCCCCTGCCTCAGAGCCAACGCTGCGGCACCCCCAACTTTGGCAGCCACTCTGGGAGGGCAGAAGCTGGATCCTGTTCGTGTTTGCTGCTTGCACAAAAGAGCCCGGTTCCTTTCTCACCCCCCACCCCATGCCCTGTGCAAAGCCCCAGGCCCCTTAATTGTATTTCTTTATTTTAATATCCAGCACTCTAGATTTCACTGCAATATTTTAAAGCTGGAGTAGTAAGGAGAAAAATAGATTGAGGAAAAGAATAGACTACACTTCTCAAGGGAGGGATGGTGAGAAAGTGAAAATCGAGGCTACAGAGGTGGGCATAATTTCAAACTTCATTTCTTTCACAAGCTTCTTTGCACCAAAACCTATTTAAGTTACTGCTACAAAAGGAAGTTGGGATTCCACTCCTGTACAGAAAGCCTAATGCTGGCGAATGCCCCTTTCCCCTACCTCTACCTCCAGACTCGTGATTCTGGACCCTTCTATGCGACCTCTGGGCTGCTGGGGTGTATTAACCATGGGTTTTCCAGGAAGGCCTACCCGGCAGGGTCACCCAAGACAGGTTCCCCTCACCCCAGGTGCCACAGTGCTCTCCCTCTGGGATGGGCCTGGAGGGAAAGGGGCAGGTCCTGGGACGTGGAGTGAGAGGGGCCAGCTGCCTCTCTGCCTTCCTTGTCGGTCGTCTGTCTGCTGATTAAAGACTCAAATTTATATTTCTAATTTTGCTGCCAATTTTTTTAAGGGAGCAACCCGTGTTCTCAGGTCTTTGTGTGTGTACATTCATCTGCTTTGCTTTGCAGAGTTTTTCTTTCATCTTTCTTTTCTTCCCCTGCCGTTTTGGCAACCCTGGAGAAGTAGGTTTGGTGGAGAGAGTGAACTTGACCAGTTTATTCTTGGTAACCAGGCGCAGAAAACAGTACACACACTGACTCTGTTCTTTATAGGATCCTTTTGTAAAATAAATCAATCACTTAGGTAGGGACTGGTTAGGACTGGGAAAGTGGTAATGCTGGGGAGCTAGCAGACCCTGTCCCCTTAAGAAAAATCCATAAAGGTCTTCCATTGGCCCAGTGTCTGGGAAAGAGGCAAACTAACTGCTTGGAACAAAAGAGACAAAGAGGCCAAACAACAAAACAAACAAACAACTCCCCCTGCCCCCTCCCCAAGACAACAATAGACCAGACGCGGCCAGGGCAGTTACAGCCTGGCTGCTTCTCCTGTCCACCTGCCAAGTCTCCCGCATTTGGCTAAAGACTTTCTCACTCACCCCACTCCCACCCCATCACCCCCTCCCTCTGTTCTTTCTGTCTTTCTCTGTGTGACTCTCCATGTGTCTCTTGGGGTCTGGTTGTGAGAGTGTGCGTGTGTGTGTGTGTGTGTGTGTGTCTGTCTGTCTGTCTGTCTGTCTGTCTGTGTCCTGGTCTTGCTTGCCTTCCCTTGCTTCTGCTCTCTGTTCACCTCTCCCTCTCTTCCTCCTGTCCTCCTCACCATGTAGCGTACCCTGGCATCTACTTACTGTTACCGGTTTGTGTATTTGCTAGGCTACTTGTGTGCTGTCTCCTGACCGCCTCATAACTTGTTTCTCTGAGTGGTCACGGTGGCCTGGCCCATTTTGTATTTTGTTCACAGCAGTCTTTGCCACGAGGATCCTGAAATCCTCTTGCACTTCAGTTTTCAACCATTCCTCCCGCTCAGCATCTTTGCTCCTTTTCTGTAAGCTTCTGGCACATGCTGTCCCCCTCCCAGTCCCCACGCAGCCCTTTCTTCGTGTCTCCACACTCCTCAGGACTCTCCTGCAAGCTTTTTTTGCCCTCTCTTTCTCTCTCTCTGCTTTTCCTCTCCCTCTACCACTGCCCCTCCCCCTTGCCTGCAAAACCGGCCTTTCTGTTTCTTTTTCTCTCCCCACTAAACTTGAATAAAATACTGTAAACATCTCTGTTTGGGGAATACTTTTCTTTACAGAGTGAATCTGCAGCCTTGGAAATGGAGAAATGGAGAAAGGAAAGAATCTATACATTGAGACTGCAGGCAGCAGAGACTGCCACGTCCATGCCAACAGCCTCATCCCTTGTACACTTTCTTTTTAATTTTCAGAT
>NDGM011023436.1:0-10039 GCA_002564305.1 Octomys mimax
TCTCTCATATATATATATATATATATATATATATATATATATATTATATTATATATATAATCAAATGTTACATAGTAATTATTATTTATTGAAAACTTTATTATTTCCAAGATCTACATGTGCATGTAATCCAAAATAATTTTTAGAGTTACTTTAGTTCTTCTGTACCTTGGGGAACTATGGAGAAAATAGAATTTATCTATGCTATGCTTATGAGTATTTGGGAGGCTTCAGAAGATCAAGGCAAGGTTTATGGTAGGAGTCCAGTGACTTTGGAGCTCTTTTTCATGCAAGTGAGTTCATGTAAGTATGCAGTGAGAGATGTGTGTTTCTTTACTGCAGCTGGAAGGTCAGGACCTATAGGCAGAGCATGTGAGTGCTTTCTGAGAGCTGTCCATCAGCTGCTGTGTTCTATCTTTTCTTAGTGCATTTGCATTATATATAAAAATATACAGGTGTGTTTTAAGATAACAGCAATTGGATAAATTTGAATGCACCAACATGGTGAAGCATTAAGTGGATGTGTTTTATGTTTTTTTAATCTTTTATTTATTCATTTTGTACAGAGTCTCACTGCACAGCTTGGACTTGTAGTAATGCTCCTGTCTCAGCTTCCCCAGCCTGGAATTACAGGCGTGTGTCAAGAGCATGCTCCAGGTTCAGGGGCTGGTGTGGCATGTATTATCAGGGATTGAACCTGAGTCCTTGTGTTTGCCAGGCGGATGCTTCAACCCCTGAGCTATCACCCCAGCTCTGAATTGGTTTTAATTGAATATATTTATCTGTTTTATTTGATGGAAATATTATTTTGAATAGATTTCAAATCAATGCTTTCTAAATTTCCAATTATAGATGAGCCATTTTATACTCTCTTCATTTTACTTTTATACTAAAACTGAATATTTACCAAATTACAACAGAATAGTATATTTTTCAAGATAAATACTCTCATACATATCAGTGACAGTTTATAAATTTTATCCATTTTATAGAACGTAATTTCATAACCCACCCTCAGAATTTCATTTGCAGTGGGCTGGGGAGATTGTTCAGTGGCATAAGCACTTCCCTGTCTAGTGTGCAAATGCTTGAGTTCAATTCCCTTTATCAAAAAAAAAAAAAAAAGATTTTCATTTGCACACACACAACACACCCTAGAACTATAACATGTACTCTTTCTCTAGATTTACACTATGGCTTTCAAGTCCAAGCAAATGTATTTAAAATATTTGGATCAAACATTTTCCAGCTTCATTTTTCTCTATATATTTTTTGCATATAACAAGAAAAATACAAATATCTACCTATGTTCAACAGTGTTAAATCAGAAGTACTGTGTTGGATTGCAAAACATTTATCAGTGGAGAATGATCAAGGTGGACCAGAAAGACCCAAAATAGCACAAAATGTCCGATTCTAAGAAAATTATCAACAATGTTATGCCTCAGCACCTATGTGCGGTCCAGATTCTTAAAATATGGCTTAGCCATCCCAGACTTCTGTGAATTCCACTAACAATAATAATTTGTAAAAGAGAAAACATAAGTGATATGAAAGTCCTTCCACAAATCTGATACATTTCTATACTCCACAAAACTAAATTTATATTTTCAAGGAGTACACTTCCTATTGAGAATTCAAGTTCTTAGCAAATCTTACATATCCTTTCAAGATTTTATTTCCCAAATTGGCTTTACTGAATTCATTCTCTCTTTCCATATCTATTACATATAAATTTCAGGAAGCTATTATTCCATATTTTTATCACACTCTTTAGTATTATGGAATCTGAAAAGTCACATATATTTCTCTCCATTTTACATATTGAGAATGAGACAGATTAAGTGATTCCGCTCTTGCCCTATCTATAAATCACAGGTCCTGATTTGTAATCAATGATATTAGTATCTGAATTTATTTTCATTCTACATTCTGGGTACTTATTAGCTCAGGTTTAGTTTCTTATTTGTTTCCTTTTTAAAAAACTTACAAAGATAAGATATTCAATAGATATACTAGTATTTTAAATGTTTGTAGTACTTCCTAGAATAAAGCTGAATATAGATTAATTCTGGTTAGATGAGGTTACTTCTGGGGTATGTGACAAGGACACCCAAGGAAAAGAGGCTGGATGAAATGTTTGCTGAACTGTTGGTCCTTATGTTCCCATTGGGATATTCCATCCCCCACTGTGCACCGTGTGCCTTGTAAGTAGGCTTACCTGTGACAAGGAGCAGCAGAAGCAGTTATAACTGCTGAATCAGCCTCATACTGAGCTCTACTAGAAAGATGTATTTTATAAATTATTGTGTTTTATGGATTCTTGGTTGTACCATTTTATCCATTACAATTTTAAAGTTTTCAACTACTTGAACCCACTTGGCACACCTCAGCATTACTCAAGTTCTGAAGCATTTATTCATGTCATGCTGTCCAGGAAATATGTGATAGATGCATTGTTTTCTTGGGCTTCAGATTTGCTTCTACAAACATAGCTCAAGGAATGAAGAATCTATAATTTTCATCATAACTGACAGGACAGGCAAACAAGACTTTTCTCAGTTGATTTAGTACGTATTTTTGATGTTCATAAATTATGAACGTGAGGTTATTTGTTTACACTTTTAAATTCTTACAGCAGCAAAGTAGATTAATACACAGCCTTGTTCAAAATTAAATGAAAATGATATTCAACTTATTTGTACAATGCAACACTTTGCATTTTCCTGTAGAAAGTTGAATGTCTTTAAAGCATGAAAGGATGAGGCAGTTTAGAAGAACAGCAAAGCTGATCAAGGCTGTAAGTTGAATAAGCAAATTGTGCCAATTGTGAGTGAACAGACCTCTTTAATGCACTTTGCTAAAAGACCTTAACATCAAAGACAGCTTTGCTTTGTAGATCCAAGGTAGTAAACTGCTTTATGTTTCCACTTTCACCTGGCCGCTAGCACAAATTGAAACAGTTGAGTTGAAAAACCAAGTTTATCATATAAATAGTAACTGATCATTTACCAGGTAATGTTGTAAACGCGACCCTCTTGTGTTACTACAAGACTGTCTGCTCTGCAGGATGATGAACCGTTAGCAAGAACAGGAAAAGTCAGTGTATTTGTCACTAGCGACAACAAATTTAAAAGGACCATGATGCTGTCCTATTGCTTTGTTTGCCTCACAATTTTCAGCCATGCACTATGCTCTTAACAGCAAATGCCTGGAGGTATGATGCCTTCATTCTAAATTACACGTGTGTATGTTTAAGTAATTGTATCGGCGTTTTCAAGGAGTTGCCTCTCTCTATTAGATATTTTGTTCTAAGTGCAACAAAAGGCCAAACTCAAATTCATTCCTAATGAGCCGTGCGTTAATGTCAAGGTCTCTGCTGTCCACTCAAATGCCAAGGAACGCATCTGACTTTATAATGAGCCAAACAGTTGTCTCTTCATAATCTCAGCTAGCCTTCTGTTAGGTGGCTGTGTCCAAAATTCATCGCACAGTGGTGGAGGTTGTTGCTGTGGTGGCTTAAATCCAATCAAAGATGTAAAACTTCTCATATTATGTCAATAGTTTTGCCAAGTCTTTACTGTTGTGTCCCCTTACAGAGTAAGCTAACACAATGAATTCAGGAGGCAATGGTGCTGCACTTTCATCTGCTCTGTACTCCACTGCGGGAGAGATGAGAGCCAGAGCACAAGTGCCAGAGGCCGGGTGGCAGGAATGTGGGCATGGACAAAAACTACTTTTCTCTGGGGGAACGCTGTTTCTGCTTAGCCATCTAATCCCTCGTCATCCTTGGTTCTAAACCTTGTATGCTTTCAAAGTTAGATTTGCTGACATTTATAAATTTAATGCTTATCCTTTCTGTTCTCTGGTAATGTGACACACCTGCCTAACATGAAAATAAATGTCTTCACATAATCATGACCAGTGAAGTGGCTATCTAGAAATAAGGGCATTTGTGGGGAATTCCGGCTGAAGTGTCACACAGGCATAGTCAAGTCAGGAGTTAAGTTTAGAGACTGAACTCAGGCAAACCCATAAAATTGAGATTTATTCATATTTTTGTTACATTCATGCAGTGTTTTCTCTACACAAATACAAGCTCTCACAATTTTGTGTCTTTGTTCTTAGGAATAATACAGAAATTGGAGTACTCACATGCTGAGTTGAAAAAAATTGGCTGTAATATTGATGCCCGTACTTAAAATACATTGGAATAACAATACAAAATAAGTGAATAAGCTAAAATGAGAAAAAATTGTAGTCTTTAATGAGAAATGAAAATTGTAATCTTTTTCATTTTTATAATATTATCTATCAGCATATAATATCTTTGCTATATACTTTGGTTCTGTTCTCACTAATTTTTTTTTTACAAAATTTTCTTCAAACATCTTAAAGGAAAAGAATTAGGAACAAAATAAGAATTTAAGCATGTACAAATTTTAATGTACATATTCATAAAATATGTCAGTATAAATGACAAAAACCAGAGGATTTCTACTACAAGACATAAAACTAATATGTGTTGAAATAAAAGTGCTATAAAAAGAGAATATGATTGTTTAACCATATGATTGTTTAACTGATCAATGTGAATCAAGGCTAGAGTTGATTTATTGGTGCAATTTCTTTTTTCCTTTTCTTTTTTCTTTTTCTTTTCTTTTCTTCTTCTTCTTTTTTTTTTTTTTTTTTTTTTTTTGTATTTTAGGGAAGGGTCTATAGGGTGTTCACGATCTCACTATTAGATCTCGGTCCTAGTGACTCTCCTGTTTTCAGCATCCCAAGTGCTGGGATTATAGGCGTGCTCCAACATGCCCTGTCTCAAATGCTATCTCAGCGAGCACTGGGAGCAGAGTTGGCACTGCAGGCACAGGGATCAAACCCAGGCCCCTGTGCCTGCCTTGCAGGCACTTTAATACACTGAGCTATTTGGCTGGCCCTGTTAGTGCAATTCAAGACGAAAACCAAGAAAGAGAAAGAGAAATATGGCCAGGACAGGAAGAGGTTGGAGAATGAAGACAAGGAAGGGAAAAAGTCGGAGGGCACATGTGGTAGTGTATGAAATAATGTCTCTCCAATTTTTTGTTTAGAGTCTACTTACTTCAAATATATGAGAAAGAACACTGGTTGACTATCATTCTTTTAATTTATTCTTCAGGAAGTACATACCTGTATTTGGCAATAAATACTTCATAGCTTTCAATATTATTCCTAAAACTAATGCTTAGACTCCTGTCTCCTCCTGGAGTTTCAGGTTCATACACCCAGAGGTAGATCAAAACACAGCACTTTGTTGTATAATACTTACTTTGAATTGAGTATGCTTAAGGGAGAATGACTTATTCCCTACACTGTCTTCCTAAATTCAATCCTAAGTACATAATTTGTTTTCCATTTTTACTTTTTGTTAATCCATGTTTGTAGTATGCAGTGACTTCATTCTCTGGAAAGTTGGTACAAGTTTGCTGCATAGCTTACTTGCATTTCTGCCCCTCCTTCTATTTGATAACTGAGTTTATGTATAAAGATCACCCACAGATTTTGACACATGTTTTGTAGCCTAGTGTGCCAGCACTTGGGAGGCTGAGGCAGGAGGATGGTTGCAAGTTCAAGACCAGCCTGCGCTACAAAATAAGCTCAAGGCCAGCCTGAGCTGCATAGCAGCACTTTGTCTCAAAAAGACAAAAAAAAAAAAATTAGCTTTTCAAATACAGTCACATAGGGGAACAAGTATTATCACAATAAGACATTCAGTTAATAGTGCTTGATCTTTGATGAGAGCAGTGTGTTCTGGTGTCCACTTTGTGGACGGGGGCAGTGAGTTGCAGGTGCAGCAAGGAGACAGTAGGAGCTTCAGAATGTGTGATTTCTTAATCATATCAATTGGAGACAGGCACAGAAAGCTAAGCCAATCCTGAGTATGATAACCTATATTTTTCTATAATATCATCATAGATAAAAGATCACAAAGCCTTCAATAGATAAGATAGTAGAGGTTGGCACAAAAGATGAAGCAGTGCATCTTGTTATATTATAACTTTCTCTAAATATTGAGATACTTATATGCTCAGAAAAAACATACACAATGGAACTAAATGCCAATCATTTATAAAATTGTCAGGACTATCCAACTGAATTGGTGTTAGATCAATGTATATTCTTATTTCCAGCATATGTTTTTAAGTAATAGGCCATCCAGTTCTACTAGAGGGAGATCTTTTAAAATTCCGTCTTAACTTTTGTGTTATTCAAGAACATTATGATCTACAATACAGATGTGGTAACCATTAATATTTGTAACCAAAGTATCAGTTCACTGATTTCTGAGTTAATGGTTATCACAATTAGGAGATTCGAGGTTACATAGCAATTTCTTACAAGCCTAAAATAGATCAAATACTTACCTTATAAAAATGAATACATTAAGGAAATAAGTATGGTCACTTAGTCATTAAAATTCTTATTTATTCAATGCTTCATTTGTAGCATCTACCATTTGGTAAGCACAATGACATGCGCTACATATCTACAAGGAAACAGCTAAAACAAGCTCTCTGTCTCTTGGAATTGGGTATATAACCAGGTCCACATAGAAGATCATTTAAGAACATGGGAAATTGTGAAATATTTCAGACAGGGAAGGTAGACAGGGAGAGCTAGAAAGAAAAAATGGCTTTAATACACTTTAGGTTAGACTTCTTGAGAAAATGACATTGTAACCAAGAATTGATTAATAATGTGGTTGAGTCATGTAAAGATTAAGGGAGAATTCCTTTGAGCTCTTTCACATACTACTGGAATAAAGAATGTGACGAGGTCATTTGGGTAGCTATTAACAAAGTGAAGGAAGAGAATTTTAGTCAGAGATGGAATCAGAAAAGTGAGAAACACTGTTTTGAAAGGTGTTCAGCTGCATGATTGAGTTTGTAATTAAGACTTAGATCCCTTAAAGAAATACACGAGGCATATAGTGTAAATGAATTAAACCACAGATGCTATGGAACAGAACCGATTTGGAAAGAAGAAAACTTTTAAAGTCTGTCTCAACCATATCATTAATCAGTTTTTAATTCCAGTGTCATTGCTAGTGTTAACCTTAGTGATAGGCAGTAATCTGTGACTGCTTTGCATCTTTAAATGTCTGTGTACTCTGCCAGGTGTTTCTCTATTTTGCTGATCTCAGCACTTTGTATTTCACTATTTCTCTCATGTGTTAACAGAATGAAACATCTGGCATTTTTAAAATTTTTTTTAAAGAAATATTTTATTTCTTTGGTACAGGGTCCTGCTATGCAGCTCAGACTAGGAGAGATCCTCCTGTGTCAGCCTCCCCAGCACTGGGATTATAGGCCCGTGCCACCATGCCCAGTTCTAGGCCGAGGGTTGTGCCCAGTACCTTCCATTTGCCAGGCAGGTGCTTAGACCACTGAACTATCTCCCCAGCCCCTGGATATCTTTGGTATTTGGCATCAGTTTATTCATGATAACTTTTGGCTGAAAAGGAGTATAACCTAAAAATCTACACAAGTGGACGAAAACATCCATAGGCTAAGCATACAGGATGTTTATTTTATTCCATTATTTGTATTCTGAAATTCTGTATGTCTCCCTGCCAAGGTGTAGGCATGTGGTTTCTAAAAATGTTTCCGGCAATACTAGCAAACTACTGGGTCATTGTTTTACTCACCCCATTAGTACTTGCTGTAATCCAAACCTGTCTAGTAGAATACATTGTAGAGAATGAAGTAATTTTGAAGAAAAATACCTACAATAAGTTGAATAATAAGGGCCTTACAATTGAGGTGAAAAAAAAAGTATGAAGAAAACTGCATAGTAAAATTTCCTTCTTGGTTTTATAAGGGCGTACAATGGCATATTAAAAATGCAAAAAGAAATAGCCTGAATGTAAGACAGCAAAAAAGTTAGATTCACATGTCTACAAATGCCTTTGTCCTTTCTTAGTATGTTGCAGGTCATATGAAAACCCCACACACATAGACACATAAACACACACACACACACACACACACACACACACACACACACAGTACATGGAGATGCACAAAACAGCGACTAAAAAACTAATCAACAGTTCCACAACAAAGTAGCAAACAAAATTTAGTATTTTGGAATTTATAAAAATGTAATCAGCAAAAACCAGTAATCATAAGGCCATTGCTAAATTTATTTGAGTTTTGCTATTATAAAGGGTTATATTTTCTTGAAAAATAAAATATGATCAATTAATATTAATTAAAATCAAGACTAAATGGCAAAACTGTATCAAAACATTTTACTGAAATTCATTACAAAGTAACACGGTATTCTATGCTAAAAATGGCTGAATTTTTAATATTTCTACCAGGATTTCAAGAAATATGATATTAATACTTTCTTTTTCTTTCTTTTTTTATTATTATTATTTTTTGGAGGAACCAGGGATTGAACTCAGGCCCTTGCGCTTGCCAGGGAAGCGCATATTCCACTGAACCATCTCCCAAGCCCCATATTAATACTTTCTTAAAACAAAATCAGTCTTTCTAATCTTTTGTAAATATAGTTTAAGCAACTTACTCCAGGTCTTTTCTTGTGTTTATAATTCAATTATCTTGAGATTTTTCTCATAAATATAATATGGCATTATTATGTTTACTATACTGTTAAGATATTGCACTTTAATTTCTTATTTGACTTCATAATTTACTACTTGATTTTTATTTTGTCAAATGTGTAATCTGATTTTTCTTAAAATATATATATAGGATAATTATAATCTCCATCTTATCTTAGTCTAAAAACAATAACTACAATCAAATGTTTTTCTATAGTATTTATGACAGTTAACAGTATAATATTAAGTGTGTACTGGCTGAAGGAACCCTAGCAGAATAACAGAGCACTCTTTCATTTGAGCTTGTGATATGTTTTCAGAGACAGTTGTGATGAAGGCCAGCAAAATTCAGGGAATAGGCTCACCCCGATTGTGCATAGAACCATCCATGATGCTTGCAGCTGAGATGGAAAACATGGGTTGAAGAGGAAGCTGCTGGACATATGAAGAGCAAGGCTCTGCTTCAGTTGGTGCTTTTGTCTTTAGACTTCAGACTTCAGTCACCTGAACGGGCAGCACTATTCATGCCAGCAGGTGTCCAGGCAGTCTCCCCCTGTGCAGACTAGGACCATACTGTGCCCTTAATCCCTCCCACTCCCTAGCTTCTGTCTCCTTGCACTCACCAAATACCAAATCCTACAGCACTCCAGCTTGTAGATGGCTATTGTAGCATTTCTTCCTGTGCTTCTGTACCCCACCTAGTAAATTGCCTTACATGCTCACCACTCCCTTCAAGCATTAGTGAACAAATACATAAAGCTTGATAACTTTGTTTTTTATATATATACATAGTTGTTTATATAGCACAATGCTTCTAAAACTATGTATGAGCAGTTAGTTATTTTTCTGCACTGGAGAATGACCCCAGTGCTTTCACACTGAGCTACATCCCAAGCCTTTCTCAGTGTTAATTTTGAGGAATGATCACAATAAGTTGCTAAGTAGTCCAGGCTGGTTATAACTTGCTATCTTCTTCCCTCAGCCTCCCGGAGTACTAAGATTACAGATGTGCACTATCACAATAACATCTGTCTTTTTTACTTGAAAATTTTATTGTATAGCTCATCCTGTCATATAATTTATATTTGCTTGATTTCTAAATGTAATAAACATATATTTCTATCTGAATTTACATGTCTTTTCCATCAAGTTGTTTTATATCCCATGCTGTGGTGAAGCAAAATTTGTGTCATCATAATTTATGTCATTTTGAGCACCTAAGGGCCATGTAGAAGCTATTCCTTCATAATTATGTAACTCTAGTAGTTAGCTTTAGAATAAAAACCTAATACAATAGATTCTTGTGTGTTATGTTTTCCTTTTTGCCATTTACTAATTAAAATTTAATTTTTTTAATTTTTAATTTTTTATTTTTTTGCAGAACCGGGGATTGAACTCAGATCGTTGCGTTTGTCAGTCAAGCGCTTA